>BPLS01028598.1:116433-128431 GCA_019656275.1 Rhododendron kiyosumense | reverse complement strand
GTCACCCGCTGTTGGCTGCTCAAAAAAATGGTGCTCTGGGGGTTTAAGGCGCAAAAACTTTTCCAACACCGACAAGTGTTGAAGTCTCGCCAAGCCAACGGCTCGATAGGTCTCAGGTACCCCGTGACGATTGAGGGTCTTGAAACAACGAGTCTGCAATAGGACATGTAACATTCTTATATTTAAGTTGACATACATTCAATACAACCAATATGGCAAAACAAGAATAAAGTATAACAAAGTTTATCGCGTCAAATTTTCATACCGCTCCATCAATACCAGCACCGACCCGGCTAATACAACGCCTTGTAATCCTTTCGTACCAAACCACATAAGGGTCGTCAAATTGGTACACAAGCAAGTCAGGAGAGACCGCCTCTACAACATGTTGCATCCTTTCATCCCATGTTTTCACTGCCGCTGAATGCTCAATGGCCCAATCCTTTTGTCCACTTTGAAGCGTCTTTCCGTGTGGCCACTCTCTAGCCCGAGAGGGAGGGGGGATGCCTTGGCGGAACCCAAATTGTCGAAGGACTCTCTCCGGTTGGTGATACTCCACAAAAGAATAAAAAATCAGTGGGACAGTAGCCCGCCAAATAGCTTTGCCCGCCCGACAATAATGTGGAAGAGATTGAACCACCTCGTCACTATACGGGGTCCAATTCACCTAAAAAAATTAGCCCTTTTTAGTTAGGCGCAATAAAAACCAATCCAATGTAAACCTAATAATAGTAAAAGATAGGATATTAAAATTCAACTTATATACATACCTCATCGTCTCTCTGGATGTCAAGGTGATGACGGTAAGCTCCTACAACATGGGTCGCCAGATCGGGGGAGTGAAAGTCGTCGTCCCAACTGCACATTATTCAATTTTAAGGAAGTTACAAGAAAGCTTCATGCCATTTTGGCTGCCCATTTTTTTTTTGCATTTTTATTGTGTTCCCTTATTTAGATTCATTTATTAAATTAGACAAACAATTACGACATAGGGAATATAATTTTCTCTCATAATGTTCCCGTCTATTTTGTATCATTTTTCATTGTCTTTGAAGCAATTAATAATGAAATGAACATACCGTCCTAAAAGTGGAGCACCGGGCTGAGGGGCGCGTTTCCCTCTACGTCCAGGGGCAAGATATGGGAACCGCTCCCAAGCCCAAACCTGCACAAGTACGAACGGTCCTGTCATCTGTTTCGATTTAATCTTAGCTCCGTGACAAATTACGGTACAAAACGGATAGTGCACCACTGCCCCAACTATACTCCCCAGCTTCATCAAAGTTTTCCAATAATTGGAGGTAAGACAAGTGCACAAAACCCCCCGTGAAGTCAGCAAAAATTGTTCCCCCAAGCAACAATAACAAGTAACCCCGTGCTTGGCGCGCAACCACCTCTGCAGCTGCCCCATCCTCTACAATGCTGTTAAACCTATTACGTAACCATTTCAACTTCACCTTCCCCCCTTTCTTATCACGTTCCCCAGGAGCTTCACCCAAAAGACGAAGGCATAAATCATTAGGATTGATCAATGTAGTGCCAGTCACTGGTCGCCCGTCGACAGGTATGCCTAACAAAATCTCGACATCCTGTAGCGTGATTGTCAACTCGCCTGGACGCATGTGGAAAGTGTGCGTCTCAGGACGCCATCGCTCAACAAGAGCCGTAATCAGAGCCCAATCCAAGGACAAGAAAGGCAGTGAACAAAGTCCCTCTAAGCGGGCACGGCATATCAAGTCCATAACAGCGGGTGACGGCTGTTTTCTCTTACGTATCCGTGACTCGACCCGACGAATTCTCATACTTTCACAATCATCCAGCCGTGTACGCTGAATTAAAGTAATTAAAGGTTACATCAACGAATTTATAAATAATGAAATGAACTACAACTATACTCTACTTTTTGGCATGGAATTGTAAATGTATTAACTTACGTCAGCATCCCAAACTTTCTGGGAGCGGTGCTGCCGTTGTAAAACAAGTATTGACCCATCTATGGGCCCCGGGTCATCACTATGAAGCAAGGCAACGTCCAAGTCCATAGTCAAGCTGCAGCAAAGCCATAAATTGATTAACAAAAGGACATCAACAACAACAACAAAAAATACTTAAGTGCAACATCGTTCCGCTAGGTAGAACACTCAAAAGAAACCACATTCTAAGCTCAACACCCAAGAATCCACATTCAAATAGTGTCATTGTTCCTATATGACACTGATGTTTTGTGTGGGACAAGCGCACAAGAGGACGCTTTAAAAACAGGTGCATTGGTGGTGGGTTTTTTTTTTTTACTTCAGAAAAGCATCGGTTGTTAAACATGTACTATATCTTTAGTCTTTCTAGGGAGACAAATAATGACACTCTGGTTTTGCCTTGATGAGAAAAGAAACAAGAAGAGAGCTCCTGACTGGATTTTAAAGTTGATCAGTTCATTTGCAGCCTAAATTTCTAGTTACTAGTATTACTCATCATGCTAGCTCATGATCGAAGTAAAAAGACCGTATGATAGCAACTATACAATGCTTGCATGAGAGAGTGTTGCGTTTATCTTGCTGATAAAAACTAATGACCAGACATCTCAAGGAGTCGATTCTTTAACATAACAAAAATTGAACTTGGCATAACTCAAGCCAAAGAATGAACAACAAAGCAACAGAAAAGCACATATCACAAGCATGACATGACAAAATTGGGACTATGTTTGCGATTTGCTATCCGAACGCAGCATCTACTTTTTTTTCCTTTTTGATCATTCAATAACTGCCGCCAAAACAAGGCAAAAGAGCAACTAAACTAGCAGGAGGATTAAACACCCAATCCTCCGGAAGATTTCTCAGAGATGCCGACGCTGCTATGTGGTGGGCTGCTCTGTTCTTTGCTCTTGGAGTCCAGGAAAAAGTACTTTGTGAATGAAAAGAAAAAAAACAATGGACTTTATGAAGCAACACACATTACATCACAACCAGGTCCACACATAGTTCCATTGTTTGAGCTTTGAGAAGCAGCACACTTTACACAACCCACAAAAACGAGAGAGAGAGAGAAACGAGAGATAGAGAGAGACAGAGAAACGAGAGAGAGAGAGAGAGAGAGAGAGAGAGAGATACGGTGATTACGAGAGGTCGGATTCGGCGACGGTGAGCTCGCAGGGAGGAGAGCTGAGATCGCCAAGCCCTAGCGCAGAGGGAAAGAGGAGAGAAGTAACGAAGCGTCTTTTGAAACAACGTATATAAAGCCCTAGCGCTATCTGAGAAAGCGCTAATTGCTTGCGTGGACATTATTGCCACGCAAGCCATTCAATAGCGTTAGCTGAACTGACGCTTCTCTGGTAGCGCCGTTTCAAAAGCCGCTACCGAGTAGTTTTAAAAATAGTTTCAAAACCAGAGCACTTCGACCAATTGTTTTAAAAAAGAGATTAGTTTCATAAAAAACTCAATGATCTCATTATCGCAAGGCAAAACACAATAATGGAGTTTCATGGCTCAACCCCACCAAATACTGCATAACTCCAAATGACAGGCAAGAGAAAAGGCTGTGGAAAAACTCATCTTCCATTGATCCACACACGGATTTATATACAGATTATAGTTGAACATACTTTCTCTCAACCTCTGCTAAGCTTGTGCTCACTGAGGTGGTACATTTTCGAAGTAAACATAAAAATCCAGTAAAAATTTACAGTCGCAAGGCAAAAAAGCTTGCTGTTTAGAAGTCAGCATCGCAAAATTTTACTGTCCATCATGTTTTAATCTCCGGTGACCGAAACCTCTTCCAGCGATGGAAACTTTTGGTTTTGACCAAGTCGACCAAACCGTCCTCGCCTCGCCTCGCCTCCCTCAGGTTCCGAAACCTTGTCGCCGCCGCTCCCTCCAAATCATTTAAGAAAAGAAGAGGAAGAAGCAAATAGAATCATGGGATCTGATCTGCGGTCTCATGGTTCTCCATGTTCCCTAGAAACCTATGGTAATTTCTCCTCCATCACCGGTGATAATTTGGGCTTTTCTTTGGTTTTGCCGAGCTCGAGGTCTCAGTCGCCGGAGTTTCCATCGCCGCCGTCGTTTTCGAGGAAGCCCGAGAGCTCCAATACGAACAAGCTCTATGATGGAATCCACGAGATCCAACTCCAAGAACACGCTTGAAAATCAATCTCCTCGTTGACCCCGGAGAAAGTGGTGGTGGAAAGGTCTGTGAGAGGCGGCGGCAAGGTGCGCGCCGTGTGGAGACGGCGCAATTTGTTGGGATCGAAGGGAAGGGCGATTTGCTAGTCGACTTAGAGGGCGGTGGTGTGGAGAAACTGGGTTGGGTTTGTTTAGGAGAGAGAGAGTAAAGTAGGGTGAGATTAGGAGGAGGGCAAAGAAGTATATTCACATAGATGAGTTTTGGTAGCAACATTTTTGGTTTTGGCATTATCATTTGCCTTAAGTTTTAACTATATTTTTAATATATAAACGGTATAAAAAATAAATGTTTCAATTTTAATCTGTTTGAACCAGTGTAAATATATTATTTTTCTGATCAATTTATCTTAAATGGTCGTAATAAATTTTTGGCTTTAAGACCTTTCAACGAGCACCCTAAGACTCTTTGTTTAGTTTCAGAGTTCTCTTAGGGTGTTCATTGAAAGGCCTAAGGACCAAAAATTTGTTATGACCATTTAAGATATCATAAAAATAATATCTTTGCACCGGTTCAAACAAATTGAAAATTGAAACACTTGATTTTTTAACTATATTTTTAATATATAAACTATGTAAAAAAATAAGTGTTCCAAATTTTATTTCGTTTAAACAGGTGCAAAGATATTATTTTTCTAATCATTTCATCTTAAATGGTTGTAATGAATTTTTGACTCTAAGGTCTTTTAACGAACACCCTAAGACTCTTTATTTA
This sequence comes from Rhododendron kiyosumense, assembly GCA_019656275.1. Lineage (NCBI taxonomy): Eukaryota > Viridiplantae > Streptophyta > Magnoliopsida > Ericales > Ericaceae > Rhododendron > Rhododendron kiyosumense. The sequence continues at coordinate 123,541 of BPLS01028598.1, read as the reverse complement.
GTTTTAGAGCTCTCTTAGGATACCAATTGAAAGGCTTTAGAGCTAAAAATCCATTATAACCATTTAATATAAAATAATCAAAAAAACAATTGGCTTTGTTCGTTTAGTAACTTTGGGTATTTTAATATTTTTACACCGGTTCAAACATATTGAAAATTGAAACATTTAATTTTTTAACTATATTTTTAAGAGTAAATTACAGTAAACTCCCCTCAACTAACCTGAATTTTCACTTAACCCCCTCCGACTACAAAACCCAACAGTGTGCACCCTCTAACTATCCAAAATTGATACTTAACACCCTTTTGTTAGGTCTCCGTAGGAAAAATGCACCGACGGCCGTCTCCGGCCACCGGGCGGCCGATCCGAGCCGTCCAAAAATATTTAAAAAAAAAACCGAGTGGGCTCACGCGAGAATCAATGGCATCCGACGTGCGTAGGTACTCGATCCAAACACCCCATGAATTTAAATGGGGTGTTTAGATCGAGCACCTACGCACGTCGGATGCCGTTGATTCTCGCGCTAGCCCACTCGTTTTTTTTTTTTAAATTTTTGGACGGCTCGGATCGGCCGCCCGGTGGCCAGAGACGGCTGTTGGTGCATTTTTCCTATGGAGACCTAACAAAAGGGTGTTAAGTGTCAATTCTGGATAGTTAGAGGGTGCACACTGTTGGGTTTTGTAGTTGGAGGGGGTTAAGTGAAAATTCAGGTTAGTTGAGGGGGGTTTACTGTAATTTACTCTATTTTTAATATATAAACGGTGTAAAAAAATAAGTATTCCAATTTTCAATTCATTTTAATCTGTGCGTAGAACTTATATTTCTTATAATTTCATCCTAAATGATCGTAATGAATTTTTGACTTAAAGGTCTTTCAATAAGTAACTTAAGAGAAAGTTGAGACTAAATAAGAAGTTTTAGACTCGTTGAAAAGCCTTAAAGTTAAAAATTTACTATGACCATTAGGATAAAATGATAAAAAAATAAGATTTTTGCACCGATTCAACCGAATTGAAAATCAGGACACTTAAATAATATTAAATAAATAAAAGAGAAAAAAATGTAAAGATTATTAGCTAAATAAAAGAGAAAATGGGAGGAGAAAAAGGAAAAATTGGCACAGAAATATAATTGGCGTAGGCTGGGGGTATATTCGGAATAGGAGGGGTGGGGTCGGGAGGGGTGTGTGTCGGGAGGGGGAAAAGCACCTCCCGTTCAATGCTTAGCCTTCACGGAAAGCCATATTCGTCATTCCACCACGTATTTTCGGAATTCCGCCCACTTCGTCCATTCACTGAGGTTCGTACCATCACTAGTGTACCATTGAGAGAGAGAGAGAGAGAGAGAGAGAGAGAGAGAGAGAGAGAGAGAAGCAAGTCGTCTTTGATCAGATTTCCCAAAAATGGATCGAAACAGTAACAACAACAACCACCACCACCGTGGAACCGGAAATTCCGGACGAGGCCGTGGCCGCAACGGCCACAGCTGCGGCGGCGGAAGAGAAGCGGGTTCGGGTTGGGATGGTCAGACCCAGTTCGTCCGGCGGCACTGGGCCAATAGGTCCCGTGGTCGGATGCGTCAGAACGGTGGGTCCTGCAGGCCACAACAACAGAGTGTTGGCCAGATCGGTCAGGTTGGTGGGTCGTACATGCCACAACAGCAGCAGACTGGCGTTCAGATGGGTCGTCGTGTGGGTCCCCTGAGGGCGGAGCCCGTTGAAGTTAACGGAAGTGGTGGGTTTGGCAGAAGAGGAGGAGGAGAGGCGTGGGGTGTGGAGTGGAGTGGAGGAGGCCGCGACAGCAGCAGAATGGTGGTCGGATGCGTCAGAACGGTGGGTCCTACAGGCCACAACAACATAGTGGTGGCCAGATGGGTCAGGTTGGTGGGTCGCACATGCCACAACAGCAGCAGACTGGCGTTCAGATGGGTCGTGATGTGGGTCCCCTGGGGTGGGAGCCGGTTGAAGTTAACGGAAGTGGTGGGTTTGGCAGAGGAGGAGGAGGAGGAGTAGAGGCGTGGGGTGTGGAGTGGAGAAGGCCGCGACAGCAGCAGAATGGTGGTCGGATGCGTCAGAACGGTGGGTCCTACAGGGTGGAGCCCGTTGAAGTTAACGGAAGTGGTGGGTTTGGCAGAGGAGGAGGAGGAGGAGGAGAGGCGTGGGGTGTGGAGTGGAGGAAGCCGCGACAGCAGCAGAATGGTGGTCGAGGCGTGGGTCCCACGAGGGGGGAGGCACTTGAAGTAAATCGAAGCGGTGGGCATGGCAGTGGAAGGGACTCCCACGGTCTTCATACTCAAGCTACTACTCAATGTCAGCCTCGAGCTCTTCCTGGTATATCTCTTTCTACTTTTAGATCGTTTTATGTCGCTTCTCATTTATGTACGGAACCTGTGCCCGTATGATTGTATTCATTTTTTGGTGATTTTGAAACCTTAAATAAATGGAATTAAGGGAGAAGCATAGTGATTGGGAATTAGGTTTTCCAGCCCGTTTGGCACGACAACAGGTCTGTTCGTCGGGCCGTCTTTCCTGCATCAATTTGAGATTGGGGCGACGGAATAAGCGACGGAGGACAGCGAGTGGGATGAACGAGGGGGATTGGGCACGGATCGAATGGGACGGGATGAGCGGCAGTGGGCGGCAAGATGGAGTACGTGATGGGCGGCAGAATGGACGGTGCATGGCCGACGTGATGCGCGACGAGAGGAATGGCGGAGGTCGACGGGTGGGATAGGTTGGAACCTCGAATAATGGGGAGGGGTTCCTCCCGTACTAGGATATTGAGAATAGTAGTAACAGATAAAGATAGGCGTGGGTTTACGGATTTATTAGATGAGAAATATACTTATTTACGGAGCTGTAAACAAGAGTTTACAACACTCAATCTCCGCCGTTCAAAAGTATTTTGTACGGTCCAGAGGTTGATGAAACTTTTCCGGGAGAGTGTTAAAAGTTTCATCAAAATCCAGACGGTGGTCTCGATTGGTTGCTGCTGCGAACAGCTTGTTTGCAGCTGCTCTGTAATTTGTATTTCTCTTGTTAGATATGATCAATATCCCAAAATACGCTAGAGGATCTCTGAGATTACTTTGTAGTCCCAAAAATCACTGCCTAAATAGTTATCTATTCATAGGGGTAAGTTGAATATAATTTTCTTTATAAGGGTTAGTAGAAACTGTTTTTTTTTTTTTTGGCAAAAGTACCATGCCCTAGTATTTTCATCAAGGTTTGAAAGATAAATTTTATTTTATTTTTGTACAAAATGCCAAAATGGTGAACGATATACTCCACTGTATTCATAGGGGTTAGCTCAAAAAGTGATTTCTGTTTACAAAATGATGAACTGCAGAATAAGTTTTTTCGGCAAGCTTTGTAAGAAGGCTTTGTACCTGTACAAAATAATGAAATATAACATGAGTTTCTTTTAAAGGTTGGTAAAAAAAAGTTCTTTTTCGGTTCCAAATAATGAACTATGACATAATTTTTTATTTTTAAATCAGGTTGATATTAAAAGGTCTCTTTGTTTTATTGCAAAACGTTGTATTATTAAAATGAAAATATTCAATCAAGATTATTAAAAGATGGTATGAGATGCTAGAATGCAGCATTTTTTTTTATCAAGGTCAATAGAAAAAGTAACTCTTTCAACTAGAATTATCACAAACACTCTTCGTTCCAAATTGCTCGTCCCTTATACTATTTTGTAATGTTCTGGGTCAGCTCGCGCGCACCTCGGACTACCCTACAATCCCTTACATAGCCTTTTCACATGCTTACGCGTGGAGTGAGGTGGCTCCAAGAATTGCTTTCAAGGAGAATTGAATTTGAGACCTTAGGAGGGACTAGAGAGCAAACCCCTAAGTCCCAGCCCCAAGCCAAAACCACTTGGCCAACCCCTTGGGATCCTTTGAAAAGTCAAAACAAAATATATTCAATCTTTCAAAATAGTCCCAATAACAATGATGTCATTCAAAAGTTGAGATATAAGGGTATTGTTGAAAATCAATTTCTTTTTAAAGTGTGATTCCATTTATTGCATGTCTCATTAAAATGTTGGAATTCCGGTAAAGTACCAGCAATTTGGAACCGAACTAGTATATAGAGTTGCCCTATGTGATACTCCTAAGCCATATTAGGGGCATTTGAGGACTATTAGTCCACGCCCATCCCTCCCTAGGATTGTTTTGTCCCTTTTTTGAAGAATTACTAGTCCGATGAAGACTAATGGTTCTAGAATTAAAAACTACACAAACATGGAAATCGGAGAGGTGGGGGATTAATAGTCCAATCCAACCTCTAGTCCCCCAAACAACAAACACGAGACTGGAGAGGATCTGCATCCTTTGAGAAGAGAGAATGCAAATCTGAAAAAAGAGAGAATGTTGTATGAAGCTCCTATATATTGATAGGTCATGTAGGCATATGGGAGGTTATTTTCTTGGTATTTGGGGCCACTATGAGGGGGTTTTAGTTTACTAGGAATAAGTGAGATTCCATCATAGTTGAGGGATGTTTTTTAAAATAAACCTTTGTTTTCCGGCAATCTTCACTGACACCTATCCTTGGCAATCGGACCTACTCCGCCTTGCCCTGAATGGGACAGGTTTTCCACCATATTTTCGAGTATAAGGTCGGGGTAAAAATTCTAAAACTCGACCCGGTCCGGATAGGGTCGGGTGACAGTACCCTGCCCCGATCTATGTGTGTGCATATATATATATATATATATATATATATTACACATATACATGCCCTTACATTTTTATCCCCAATAATAAAATCGGAAGGGATTGATTATACATTAAAAGTTTTTTTCGGTTGATTTAACAATTCATTTTGATTTAGCACTTGTGCCGCCAAGGGTTCTTAAAAAATAACTACTTATTTGCAATTTTCAAGCTTAAAAATAATATTTTTTAAACTAGAATAATTTTTGTGCAATATAGATCTTGTTTGATAGATCTCGATGAGATTTTTGAACGATGCTAACAAAATCAAAAAATTATTTCAGTAAGTCCATTATTTTTAAGCTTGAAAATTACAAATAAGTCCTTATTTTTTAAGAACCCTCGGCGGAACGGGGCTTAGGCTGTGGGCTGGGCTTAGGGATGGGCCTAAGTTTAAATTTTTTTTACACAGCCCGAGAGAAGATTAGAAGAGTTATAAACATACAAACCCTTTGGGCTCACTGCCTCTCTCTAAGACCTTGTTCGTTTTGGAATTTTGGATTTGGATTTGTAGGTAATGAGTGTAGATAGAAGGACTCAGGGGGGCTGCTGTCCCTTAAGGGACAGCAGCGTGCTGTCCCAGCCCAAGGGGCCCCGCTCCGGTCTTGATCCGACGATTGGAAACGTTCACTTCGTAGAGCTCGTCGAGTTGAACAAGTATGCAAAAAATCACTTTGATCGGATATCTTTAAGTGCCTGAACGGAACACATATAACTTATCAATAATGGGTTCTAGTAGATTTGATCCAGTGTTTCGGATCCATTCTTTTCAAAACAAAAAGATTCCGATCAAAGATATCCGATCAAAGTGATTTTTTGCATACTTGTTCAACTCGACGAGCTCTACGAAGTGAACGTTTCCGATCGTCGGACCAAGACCGGAGCGCGACCCCTTGGGCCGGGACAGCAAGCTGCTGTCCCTTGAAGGGACAGCAGCCCCCCTGAGTCCGTAGATAGAAATAGTGTAATGATTGAAAATAAGGGTAATGATTGGAGAGAGATAGAGAGAAGAATAAGAGTAATGATTGAAGAGAAATAGGATAATGATTAGAATCTAAAATCCAAAACCCTTAACCGAACAAGGTCTTAACTCTCTCACTTAACTAGTGCGGCAATTACAAACCACCATCAAGCCTCTTCGTTGTGTTGGCTATCATCGTTCAGAAAAAAAGAGTTGGCTCTTGCAATGGAATGCTGCTCACCGGACCAGGTTGGCAACTCTTTCTTTTATTTTTTCGATGTATCGAACGTGCACACGTTGTGCATGTATAGGACTTAGTTGCATTTTGATTTCTATACATTTTTCACTTGATTGACTGCTTGTGTTATGGACTTAAGATTTCTCTTTATATAGTTTGTAAAAAGAAAAAAAGAGAAGAAAGAGTGAAAGACTTTGGGATCAGCTTTATATAATAGTACTTGAGTTGTTGTTTGTTATTTTACTCAAATACTATGGAGTAGCTACTTGCTTATGGACGAACTGGTTTGTTTGTTTTTTTTCTTGGCAAATGGAAGAACTTGTTTAGTTGTTTGCTGAGAAAATTTGGGATTGAACTTGTTGCAAGAATTTTTTTACCTCCCAGGAATTGTTGCATTTTTTTGATTGACAATTGAGGAAAAAAGAACGGGGCGGGTAAACCAGTTACCTAACAGGAACGGGGGAAATTTTCATTGCCCGGTTGGTTTTTGGAGTTTGGGAATTTTAGGTTCGTGGTCAGGGTACATCGAAACCCGCCCTGCCCCACCCCATTGCCATTCCTGCCTCCTCCTCCTCCGGCAACTGCAGAAACAATGGCAATGGAGACATGCTGATGCATTTAAGTGCAATCACTCTCTAAGATAACCGTTAAAGAAGGCTTAGCATTGTATGCAATCTGGCCAATTTCACGCACCTAGTGAAATTGACAAGTGTCTAACATGAGGAATCTTAAATTTCAGGATCGGTGATTTTATGGTTTCTTTTTGATTCACGGGTATATTTTTTCAGAAAAAGGCAATGAATGTTTTGAGACTCACCTCATAGAACAAGATGGCACGTTGAATGGTGTTGAATTTGACAAGTTTCTGGAGAAGGTGAATCTGGCTGCATGTGGGCTTAACTATGCTGTAGTCTCCATCATGGGGCCACAAAGTAGTGGTATGATCAACTACTCTCCTTCAGTTATTAAATGGGTGTGCCTTTGTTCATGCATTTTGACTCTTACTAGTAATATTTTTTTGGTAAATAAGTCCTCTTTGTTCATTATGTGCAGTTTAAAAGTATTGGTGCTCTCCTAAGCAAGATGATGATAGTTCTCACTATCATAATAGTGTCTGAGTGCTATCACTATAATCTTGAAGATGTCTTTAGCTAAATCCAGGCCTACCATGTTGTATCATGTAG
>BPLS01028598.1:87138-107938 GCA_019656275.1 Rhododendron kiyosumense | reverse complement strand
TTCTCTTAGTGCCCAAGAGATCTGGAAAACTATTGAGGAGGACAGGACGCTTGACCTTCCTAAGCACACGGTAATTTCTGAAAGCCTACTGAATGGGTACTACTCTTTGTATACCTTTAGAGGTTGATGAAATGTACTGTTTTATCATGTAGGTTATGGTTGCTACTATACGCTGTGGGGAAATTGTTGACAAAATGCTTAAGGCCTTTGTTGCAAATGAGGTATGAACTTTTGCTTTTGAACTTTGTTTGTGGAGATATCCTTTTAATGGTCCCCAATTGTAGTTACCAAGCTGGATCCAAAATATTATAGGAGAGGCTTCAATTAGAAAAGGGTGCACAAACCAATCCAACGCCAGGGTTTGGGAAGAAGTATAGTTCAATAATCAATTCTTGTTTGCACGAGTAAGTACCTAACCTCTCGTTCAGTAATCATTTCCAGTGTCTCAGCAGCAGAATTGTGATTGGTGTTCATGTCACATCAGCTTTATCATGACTTTAAAAGTTTGGCAGAGCTTATGCCTTGTTCTTTTCACTTTTCAAAAACAATTTTTCAAAAAATATACCCTAGATTCCCCCTACTTCCAACATTTCTCTCTCTATCTCTCTTCACTTATTACCCCTACTATTTTTCAAAAAACTTTTCAAAACCCAAACCAAACACAGCATAAATCTAGACCTCATTTGTCGTTGTTTGCATGCCTGCATGGTGACTGTAAGTTCTGTGTTAACATGTTTTGTTCAAACAAAACAAGGACGCTCGACATTGTGACAACGGTGTGAGTCCTGTGGCATGCGTGTCCAGATACTTTCCCTTGGACGCTAATCATATAATTGTGTAATTTTTCATGCTTTAATGACAAATGGAGTGAAGTACCTATTTTATAACTTTTTTTTTTTTTAATGTTATCATGCATATGATAACATCAAACACTCTTATGTAAAACACCATTATCCGATGGCATATATTGATCAATAGGAAACTCAAGTCATTCTATACAATGTCTGTAGTATTTGATATGAACTTCTTTTACACATGTGTGCCCGCACCCGTCACAAATTAAAGATAGTGTCCATGAAACATTATGTTCGCTTATATTTCGTCATCCGGCACTATGTTCTTGAGTAATATCCTTCTTGATAAGTGTTAGTAGACAGTTCCGTCAGTAGTGCAAATTGGACCATTGAACACATAACATGCTTGTGAGCCCACATTAATTGTTTCTTTCTTTTGCCAAGTTTTATTTTCTCTGGAATTGTGTTTAGCAAATTTGCTTACTTTGGGGTAGTTTATTTTGACATGAATGTATTTTACAATATCCAAGCTAACTCAAATGGAACTACTTGAATATTTTTATCTTCTACCAATTTTCCTTAAATATTCCTGTTTCAGTCTCCTGTTCTGATTAGGTAACTCTATCCTAATTTACAAATCTCATGATACATCTAAAGGCATATCCAGAATTCTGTAGTCTTATGAAATTGGAGAGAGTTGTCTTCTTTGTGATCTATATTCTTAGTATTCTTAGAATCTACAGAACCTAAGAACTATTCGTTTTAATTTTACCACTTTTAATTTTTCTTCTATGTGATTCCATTGCTGAATGCATTCCTTTTTGCAGGTATGATGTGGAGACTGCATATTTTGATGAAGGTGTTAGGTCTGAAAAGAGAAACCACTTGGAAGAGAAACTGATGCCAGTAAGGCCTCCTGACGGCTGTTTAAATTTTTGGATTTTTGTACCATTTATTGTGCTACAGGCGATGGAAGTATCACATTTATAACACTGACAGCTAAACGATACTAGGAACTTAGAATCTGTGCTCAATATCTAATCAAAGGGTACACAAAACTGAGATCAATGAATTGCCTTATTGAGCTTTCGAGTATTGGTATCCGAGTCTAACATTGCTGGTAAAAGCCAGCTAAGTTTCAATTCACTTACCAAACCATGTATAAGCAGTCTTAGGATCAAAAGAGAATCATATCCCGAGTTGCTGTGTGGAACAAAGTACGAAACATGATGGTGTGACCGGCGTCGCTGTTGGCTTTTCCCTAAAAACTATTGTTGATTTTAGTGGAAGAGAAGCAAGAGAATGGAACAAAAATGGACTACTCAAAGCAGTCACTTTAGCCGCAAGAAAAAACAGGGGAAAGGAGAAGCTCTCTGTATCTCATTCACAGCAAAATCTAGTCTTAAACAAAATAGGAACTTGGGCTTTAACTTTTAACATTTGGGCCCAACAACAAAACCAACTAACTTAGCCCAACAACAAAACCAACTAACTTAGCCCAACTACAAACATAAAACTTGGTCCGATTGGAAATAACAAGGTGTTAATTTTAACAGTCGCCCATTTTAAGTTACTTAGCATCTAGTAACACGACACCTAGAACTTGCACAATAGCATGAAAAAGAGAGATTGCACGTTAAGAAGGCTAACTAGATGCTGTTTTTGGTCCCCTGGTGCATGTGATGTGCCCACTTACACCACATTTTTGTATTGTCATTTTATCGAAGATTCCCTCCCCTATTAAGCTCACAGTGGGAGAGGACTTTTATCATTTGAGTTTCTCATTTCTGAAGACTCTTGATTCTACCAGGTCATATATTATTGTATATGTATGGTTGATGTTATATGATTTATCCTCATTTTTTATCTATCCACATTCTCCTGATTTTTCAGCTTGTTCAATTGGCCTTCCAATCCATTTTAGCAAATATAGGGTCAAGAACTCTCGAGGAATTCAAGAAAGCATTTGCTAATGCTTTAAAAAATGGGAAAGATTTTACAGTGGCTGCTAATGAATGCCAACAGGCTTGCATGAAGTCTTTTGATGGTAGATGTGCAGGTAAATTAACGAATCTCATGATGCCAATAGTGGTTGTGAAACAAAAAAATCAAAACCAATCTATTTATAGGTCTTAGTAGGTGGTTGGTACAAATTATTTTAGTGAATTATAGGTTCTGGATTGTAGATTGACTCTAGAGTTTGAATTATTAGAAACACATAATCAGAATCTGTAAACGTGTTTCATAAAAAAAAAATCTGTAAAACTATTTGGTAGAAGTGTAAAAAATAGTTTATTGATCTGTGAAGTGTTTGGAATGACAATCAGATTATTGGATTGTAGTTGAACATTTGACCATAATGCCCTTACTACTATGACTCCTATTAAAAAGAAATAATTAGAGTATTGAATGTTTGAATTGACCAGTTGTTATAATACCATTTTCTATATCAACATTCAAACAAATATCACAGACTCTTAGCTTTAGTATGATGACCAATTTTTTTATTTTTATTTACGTGCATTAGCAAATGAAAAATAAAAAATTAGTCCATGAGTGCAGCTTCAGTACATTAGCCAATAGGATTTCTTTTTAATAGTTGACAAGGATATTTATAAATAAGTGCCGGATAGGTTTGTAAATAATTGAAAGTTAAGAATAGAATGGTCATCAAAAGTTCATAATCTAAAATCAGCAATTAGGAGCTACTTTTGTGATTTAAACAAAATCCAGAATTAGGGCTCAAAATCCCAGATGCTGCACCATCTTATGCTCACTTTCTTTTCAGATGTCATTGTTGAACATGCCAACTGCAACACAGTTGAAGTGCAGGAGAAGCTACAGCGTGAGATAATTTTGCATACTCTTCAAGTTCATTTGGACAAAAAACCTTCAGTTACTACTCCAGTTGAGTATTCCTGACTCATAGCTTTTAAAATTGCCTGGCGATAAGTTGTAACTTCTGATGATGGTAGTGGGAGACATAAAACCAAGAATAGGTCACTAAACTCTTCAGTGTCAAAAGTAGAGTAACCTATCTTTTTAAAAGGTTTACTTGAATATTGGCTGGGATCAGTGCATTGTTGACCAAGGTTTTAAATAACGATTTTGTGACGCACAAGGGTAACGGTTGTGGTGTAACGGTTTCGGTAGTATATATATATTGACGTTATGTAACAGGAATTGGGTGTGCCTATCAAAAAAAAAAAAAACAGGAATTGGGGTATACCCTTGAAACCAAAAAGAGGGAACAACTCATTGGGGTATACCCTTGAAACAATACAAAGAAGCAAAGAAGGCATCAGCTAAGCCTACACAATTAGGACAAAGCCTTGCAACAAAGAAAACAACTAAAACAAAGCTAGGACATCTAGCTAGACACTTGTCTCTCATTGACTTATTTTGTCACATTTTATCCATTTTTTTTTTATCAGCAAAAGTAATATTTTATTAAGAAACTTGATAGGGTACATCAAGTAGGGGGGAGAGGGGAGGAGGTTCCAACCAAAGGTTGGAAAATACACCTGATGGGAACGAAGTAACAAAATACCTGAAGGGTCAAGCCCTAAACACCTAAAAGGCCTAACCTAACGAAGTGGGCCATGTCCAATGCAAGAAAACCCAAAACCTATCCCTACTCTTTTGCCGAACTTCAAACACCGCTTCCAATGGAACAACACTTTCAGACAGATAGCCAACCCCCACGAACACCACCAAGCCGCCACCTCCATACACCACCAAGCTACCACTGGCCAACCCCATTGGAGGGACGGACGGTGACGCGAAACACCCAAAATCTTCCGCGTAAGCTCGACCAAGCCGTTAAGCAAGAACCGAGACACCCAACAGTGAAACTTGGCGAGAGGCTACGCCAACCTTGCCGCCAACAACCGCTAGGTCCACCATGCCATTAGGTAGGAAACTGGTCAATCCAGAAGAAAACCGACGGTGAATCAACAAAACAGAGAGGGAAACGAGGCCGAGAAAAGGATGGTGATGGAAAAAATGGCGGAAAGGGCTGAGCATAGAAAAGTAGGGATAGGGGTTGGAAAAAAGAGGAGACAGAAATGTCACGGACAGAGAAAACCTTACCAAACTGTAGAACCTTGCGCTCAAAACCCCATGAACGGCCGTCGAGAAACCGCCACTTCAGACCTCATAAACGACAACAGCTCCCCACACTCGCCTCACCCTCACCCTCACCCTCATATTATGTCACACAGTAACCCAAATAGGGTTTATAAGCTATATATATAAGGGCTCCAGGTAAAATACACAAGACACCTAACACGATGGGTATCTCTCACAAAACCCCACCACTATGGGTGGACCCCAACAATCACCCCCTCCACCGAGAGTGGGTGTAATCGTTGTATCCATCCAGCCTCTCTAGCAAAGCGCCTGTGTTACTCCAAGTCTAGCGTCTAGCACCCCCTCACCGGAGTACCCGTGCTTGACTGATTATCTCCTTGCAAGACTAGATCTTTCGAGGCACACTCTCCGTCCTTATTGATAATCAATCTTGCTAGCAAAAAGTTAAAAACTATTCAGGGTGTGTTCCACAAACTCAAATAAGTACTATTTTTGAATTAAAGGTGATGTATTGTGATAGAATAATCTGTCTCGTCAAGCGAGAATAAGTACTTATATTTTAAGAACCTTTAGTGGAACACCACTTCACTTTACCATGGGGTTCGGGTATTCTTGAATTGATCAAAAACTTGGTGGAATCCATTTATTTAGATAATTAATTCATTATAGTCACTATTTTAGTATAAGCCTTATCGTACAAAATCCCAGGCTCCTATGGCCTATTAATAGGGACTAAACTTGGTGTAGTTCCCATTTCGTTTCCTTTCTCTTTAATTGTTATCAAACATACAAATTGAATCTAAGTGAGCTTAAGTGCAAATCAATTGGTGTCAGCATCGTAAAACAAATGCACAAATATAACTTGGTGTAGTTTGTGATATTTCAGCATTTTTTGATGACCTTTGATCATTTTCATTCTCTCCTTTACTTTTCAGGAGTGGGAATATGTGTTAAAAAGTTTCTTAGGCTGCGTGGTTGGTGTCATGGTTGGGGGCCTTGGGGCCGTTGGGACTGCTGGAGCACTTTTGTGTATGTATCCTTTGTATATGCTTTCTTATCTTTTGCCTGGCAGCCTGGCACTCCCTTTGTACTGTTCTCCAAAGGAGTGTCATAGTTGTCATATACCAAAATGAACTAGTTGCCTATTTCTATTCATCATATTTAAGTGGTCTATTCTCTCTCATTTCGTTTCCTGTTATCCTTTCTTTTTTGTATTCGAAGGCAATAGACCTGATTTAACAAAAGCTGCTCTCGATGGTCTTGCTAAGGCTTTAATAGCCGGTGAGTTCTCGTGTTTGTTGCTTTCTCTCCTAATTATGTTCTCTCCTAATTATGTCTACAGGGTCATGGATGAAACATAGTAATTACTAAGTCTTTCTCTTCGGAAATGTAAATGACGAAGCGAAGACCAACCGATAGACATCTAAGAGCATCTCCAATCAACATCTCTATTTCAGAGACTCACAAAACTAATTACGCAAAAATTGCATTAAGCATATATATATATATATATATATATACACAATGAGGATCCAATGAGGGATCCCGCACGGGCTTACCGTGCGGGACTTCCCTTTCCCGATTGAATTGCGACGATCCGAGCCGCTCAATGTGTTCAGAACGTGATTTTAAAGGTACTCGCGAGAAATCAGCAAAAAAAATGATCAGGAAGGGCTTGATCCGAGCAGTTTTTTACTGAACTGTTCAATAAAAAATTGTTCAGATCAGGCCCTTCCCGATCATTTTTTTTGCTGATTTCTCGCGGGTCGCCTTAAAATCACATTCTGATCACTTTGAGCGGCTCAGGTCATCGCGATTCGATCGGGAAATGGGAGTCTTGCATGGTAAGACCATGCGGGATCCCTTAGGGGAACCGGGCTCTATATATATATTCACATTCACAAACAATCCAATCAGTTTTTGCTATTTATAACTCAACTTCTCAGAATTTCATTTCTCTATTTCCACACTAACTTATCTTCCAACACCCTAAATTTATTTTGATTGTATATTTGCTAAGAGCTATTCAATAATGGTTGCATTTTGGAGTTTTTGTAGATATGTTTTCAATGGGATATACACATTGGATCAACATATCATGAGTTATACCAATTTGCAGAGACCTGTTGCTAATTTTGTTCCCGAGTCTCGATACTCCTGGGCTGCTGGGACACTTTGTATGTTTCTATATGTATACGCTTTCTTATCTTTTGGCTGGCAGCCTGGCGATGTAATGTTCTCCAAAGGAGTGTCATAGTTGAACTCAATTACTAGTTGCCTATTTCTATTCATCATATTTAAGTGGTTTCTCTCTCTCTCTCATTTAGTTTTCTGTAATTCTTTTTTATTTGTATTCAAAGCCAATAGAGCTGGATTACCACAAGCTGCCCTGTCTGCTATTCTGAGGAATTTTAAATTTGGTGAGTTCTATTTCTCTCCTCATTATGCCTATTGGGTCATGGATTAAACATCTTTGATAATCTTTTTTTTTTTTTTTGTTATCGGCAAATGTCAGCATAGTTAGATTAATATTGGAAATTGTCCCACATCAGTTACTTATCTCCTTCAAAACTAGTATATGAGTCTGGATGGCCTCTTTACTCATTGTCAATTGGTTTTGAGTTGGATGTTTTAACATAGTATCATACCTAGGTTTTCAGAGGTTTTTCCCATTATTTGTGTCATAGCTGCATTTTGTTTTGTTGTGATCCATGTGTTCTAGATCCTTTGTTGACCTCTCTATATGCAAGTCGGGGTTCGCACGTGAGGGGCAGTATTGAAAATTGTCCCACATCAGTTAATTATCTTCTCCAAAACTAGTATAAGGTTGAACAGCTTATCCACTCATTGCTAATTGGTTTTGAATTGGATGCTTTAACAATTAACACCTTAGATTAAGTGCACCCTTGATGTTGTTTGGCCGAAGCCCTCTTCTTATTAATTAATTCTTTCCCTTCGTAAATAGAAATGAGAAAGTGAAGATTTGATGATCGACATCTACGAGCATACGATCTATTTGCTATTCTCAACTTCTCAAAAGTTCATTCCCTAGTTCCGAACTAACTTTTCCTCCAAAATCTTAGATTTAGTGGGGCTTTATATTTGCTAACATGATCTTTTCAATACTGGTCTTATTTTGGAGTTATTGTCGATATGTTTTCAATAGGATATTCGCATTGGATCTACATATCATGAGTTATACCTATTAGCAGAGACCTATCTCTAATTTTATTCCGAGTCTCTATATTTGAATCTGTAACTATTATGTGTTTTTTAGGATTCCCGTTCAACATGACTTTTGGTATAAATGATGTTCTCGACAAGTATTTTTATGGAAGTTTTCACCGAAGTGGGCCTGTGAAGGGCCTCAACCGCATCGTCATCTCAAATTTTTTTTTTTGATTTACTCTCTTAATTGTTTTGCATTTATGCGCTCTCTCTATGCATGCAGCCCCCAAGTAGCGTGTCTTCGTTCGCCGGATTTGAGTTCTAATGATTCGGGTGTGGAGGACATGGCAATGAGCGTCATTTTGATCACTGGTGGAGCCACCCTTAGCCCAGTATGGGCACTCAAATTTCCGTAACTTTCATTTTTGTTTGGTTCTAAACGATACATCCACATTTTGGCCTATTTGGTTTCACCAATTGAGCTTGTCATTGTATTATTTGTCACTACACTATTCCACAGTTCACTGTGTTGTTCGCAGCCCCTATTGTTGACTGAGCTCCTCCACAACTGTTAATTACTCCCCTAGAGTCGGCATAACTACTCCCAACCGATTACCGAGGAAAGCCCTGGTCTCCTTCTCTGTGTGTATCTATGTATGTGTACTGATTGAGAGGTGAAGAGTGGTGTAGCTGAGAGATGTGAGGCTTGAGAGGGGGAGCTGGTTGTGGCTCTACCCGGTGAGGTTTTTTCAAGTTTGTATATATTGAGTGAGTATCTATATAAATAGAGTTTTTCCTCAGAAATCAATGTGAGTTGTGTCCCTCCAGTCCTGACATACTCTGTGTTTGTGTCAATGTTGTGAACTAAAAATTTTAAATTCCAGATTATTGCAGTCTTCAATAATGTGATATGTATTGTTAACTCTATGCCTGTCATTTGGAATCTCATGAAAATCACCATGTATTTTTGTTATTAACAATGAGGGGAATCAACCTAACCAGAAATTCTGGTGACGGTACTGAATATTTCCATTCTCATGCACTACAAGGGAAAAGCCCTTTCCCGGCATTTCAAAATCGCCGTAACAAGTCTGACAAATGCCGGCAAAAGTTACCACGGCGTGCATTAGTTCACGATGCGTTGCAAACGCTGCTGTTCGTTTTTAGTGGCGTTTCGAGAAATACTGATTTTGTTGAAACCAAGTGTAGGTCACTTCTCCATATGATGATGTCATTGCGAACCTCCTTACTCGGTGTATATGACAAAAGTGACATCTCAAAGATCTTTAAGTTGTAACGTATCGAATTTTGGGAACGTTGAATAGACAATTTTATTAAAACTTTAAATAGAGTCTGGTTCATTATTACCGCATAACTCTTACAAGAGTACATTTATTCAACATAGGGGGAATAACTAGGGTTCCTAACTATTGCTCCGCCAGCTCTTCCATCATAGCCAGCTCCTCGGCTCCGAAAGCCTCCAAGTTATAGAGTTCACCCTGTTCATTTACAAAGTCTGACACATTATATCAGAGTCGCCACCGATATAATATGTCAGGGTCACCAAAGGTAACACCATAAGCTACTGGAGCTCAATAGAATAATCCAAACCCACTAACCCTTAACTTACAACATAACATTAGAGATTTCCATACAGATCATGCATGTTTAACGAAAACAGTTAACAATGACACATCCACATTCACTATTCAACCGGCGTCAGTGTCCGTGTAATAACTTACAACATAACATTAGCGATTTCCATATAGATCATGCATGTTTAATGAAAACAGTTAACAATGACACATCCACATTCACTATTCAACCAGCGTCAGTGTCCGTGTAATCAGAATTTCTCCTATGCGACTCATCGTATACCGTGTTATCGGTTTCACTTTTCTTTTTCCAAATCAACATTTCCAAAATCATTTTTAACACACCCAATCTCGATTCCGCCGTTCCGGCCTCCCGAGTATCCTCATAATGGTTCCACTGCACCGGGTTTCCATTGGCACACAAAATTTTGTATTGACTCCTCTCCGCGGATAACCAAGCCATATTACCAATGAGACTACCACGTCCGGCCCCATTGGTAATCTTCACAATAGGCTACCAAGTCCGGCCATATCGCGAGTTTTCATTCACACAACGGGCTACCAAGTCCGGCCACGTTGCAGTTTCAAAACACATCTTGTCTTTAACACACCCTAAGTGTCATGTTTCTACTTTCTCAATTTTCGTGTCTCGTTTTCATCAAGGTTGTTAATCCTGTACCGTACCGGATTTGTGTAAAACCGGTAACTTATACTCCAAATACCGTTCCGGCTCAGATCTCGGATATTACCTGCGAGTACCGGCGATTCCGGCCAATCTCGGACGAGATGGAGGTACCGGAAATTCCGGCCGGTATCGTTTTGCACGGACTGTGGGCTTTCCAATCGTATCTCGAATCCAGATCGCGAGCAGAGAGAGAGAGAGAGAGAGAGAGAGAGAGAGAGAGAGATTACAGCTTTTGGACGGGAAGAGAGAGTTGTTCGAGAGCATGCTATTTTGTTCCCGCCGTGATGTCTTCCGGCGAGCCTGTGTAAAGATCAACTCCTCCTCCTGCTGCTATCAGTCTCGTCCTCGTGGAGTTCCGGGAATATAAGGAAGAAAGATGGATTGGATTCACAGATGGGGGGCTTTTCTAGTGGTTAACTGCTTATAGAGGACTTACAGATAGGGGCTTGGATTTACAGATAGCCACGTGTAAAGAAAAGCTGATGTTGGTCTTTCTTCCTTGTCTGACTCCTACTAGAAGGGTGAGGAGGACAAAAGTAACTGCAAATCTAATGGGGAATGACAAAAGTATCCTTTGTTTTAGATGTATTTTCATGTGCTTAGAGGAATTTGTTGTCTTAATATATGTATTTTTTAATGAATAACATGATATGGGAAATTTTTTTAAGTTATAATTATATATAATTATTATATATATTGTAATTGCGGTAAATCCAAAACGGTACCCGGTACCTAACCGGTACCGGTACGTACCGTACCAGTAAGAAAACCGGTACTCTGTCCGAAACGGTATTCAAAACATTGGTTTTCATGCAAAGATTCCGCGGTAGGACTCGTAAGTAATCATAAATCATTCATTGTAATCTTGAAACTAAACTAGCAAGATCATCCAACTCTATATTATTTATCATGCTCAAATCCCAACTTAAAGCATAGTGCACATGTACGGACGCCCTTGGAGTGGAGACCACTTATATTTTATCACACAACCACAAGTAATTGCAAGAAATACATGTATGCATTCTCATAACCATCTTAAAGATCAAAATACAAATACTTATGATCAAGCGTTAAATTATTATCTTTCGAAATTCGTTCCTTCTTTCTTCTGGAAAGTTCTAAACAACACATGTTTTATTCGGAAAATAAAGTCGATATGTTCAACATACTCCCATTCCTTTTCATCTTTTTAGGGAAAACACCTTTCAAATTTCTCATGCATTTTCTCATCATACG
Source organism: Rhododendron kiyosumense (assembly GCA_019656275.1). Classification (NCBI taxonomy): domain Eukaryota; kingdom Viridiplantae; phylum Streptophyta; class Magnoliopsida; order Ericales; family Ericaceae; genus Rhododendron; species Rhododendron kiyosumense. The sequence goes on along the minus strand of BPLS01028598.1, from coordinate 96,368 downwards.
AGCATCATACAATATACCTAGAGTTCAACGGTTACGGATATCTTTTACGTATTCTTAGAGATAGAGGATAAGAATATTCTACGTATACGAGCTTTATACTAAGAGAGAGTAGTTAGAAGTATTCTACAATTCTTCTTGGCGGTAGGGCGGCTACGGGAAATGAGTTGATGATTGGGCGGAGTGACTTCATACGGTAAGCTTCCGGTAGCTTTGAAAGAGAAAGGTTTCTCTCGAAACTAAAACTTGACTACTACTACTAAAAATTTTGGATCGAGAGGGTGGTCGAGTGGCGGTTTAGTGGCGGTCTTGGATGAGTTTCTTGAAAAACTCAGGAAGAAACTCAAGAACACCAAGAACTAGAAAGAGCAAAGTAAGAATACTAGAATTTCTAGAGAGAGAAGTTGGAGAATGGAATGTGTGAGTTGAATGGTGGGTGGGGGTCCCTATTTATAGCAAATTTTTGGCTCCCCCTCTCTCCCGCATGGCTGGCGCCCCCCTCTCTCTCTCTCTCTCTCTTTTCTCCCATGGATTTGTTCCATTTTGTAGTCAAATCACATCACAAAGCATGCCATGCCTTGTCATCCAATTTTAAGTTCAAAATCTAGGTTATCATAAAGGGTTTTGGCCTTGTTTTGTCCTAAGTTGATATTGCTTGCAAGAAAGAACATAATAATGGCTAGGATTATGTTCAAAGTAGCCTAAAAATGGGTTGTCAACTGCACTTAGGTAGAGTGTGAGAGTAATCAAAGTGCATAACTTGTGGGAGTGTATAAAAGCATGCGCACACACACCTTTCTCTCTCCCTCTCCTTCGGCCTCTCTCTCTCTCTCTCTTTAGTACTATGTACCTCTCTCTCTCTCTCTCTCTCTATATATATATATATATATATATAAGCCTATGTAAATAAGTACACTAAGGTGCTATGTAGTCCAATTAGGCCTATGGAAGAGGAGATGATGAGGTAGTGAATCTTTCCCTTGAAATGACAACACAAGGAGAGATAAAGTTAAGACTTATTAGACAAAAATTACCCTAGCAACTATTGTCCAATGGATAAAGAGGAAAAATGATGAGAAGGAATATTCTTGGAAGAAATAATAAATTATGTGACAATACATAATTATGGTTGCTTGGAAGAACAAACTTGGCCCTAGACAAGTCTACGATAGTACTATTTCTAGACAATAGGAAGCCTTATTTCTATTACTCATAGGATAAAAATTTTCCTACAAATTATTACCCAATGGGTAAGACTTTTCCTAGAAAGTGTACACCTAAGTATATAGGCTTGCTTGCATGGTGAGTCTAGGTTAACTTCCTTTGGAAGCAACATGATTACTTCTTTTGGAAGCATAATGATTGAAGGAATCTCATGAGTTGTCTTGTCAACTCTATATACTCATTGGCAATGTTCTAACTTTCATTTAACCAAGGGATAATAATTTCCCTAACATTTAATAACCAAAGGGTAAAGATGATGGTATGGTCTCGAAAAGACTAGTCATGAATTTAATGACTACCCCTAAAGGTCTAATGGTTCAACTAGGTTTGTAAGGGGTTCATAAGGTTCAAAGATGGTCAAAAAGGTCCATCTATGGTTAGGAAAATGTAACTAGGTTGAAAATTAGGATTTTCTAACTAATCGGTTGGAAACTAATTTTACTTGCCATGTAGCATTTCTAGCCAAGAAATACAATGTCAAGACTTTATCTCACTCACTAGGAAAATATACAAGTGTTTCTATAAGCATACTTGTTTTTGGAAAAGGACTAGATTGCCCGGTGCGAAAAGATATAATTTTATAAGTCAAAAATCTAATTATGACAGATTATTAGAAATAAAAAGGAAATTTTAAAAGCAAATCCAAGTAATTAAAATAAAATTCAAATATTTAACGAAATTTTTATTTATCAAAAATCAGGGTTGTTACGTCGTTACATAAGTTCTCTGCATGTGTCCTATTCTATTCCTTTCTCGTCCCATATGCTCTAGTTCTTTGCACACTAGAAAATAGGCCAGAGGATTCATATCCAAAGTAGTGTAAAATTGGATCAGAGAGTGTACAGTTCCCCGTTTGCTGATCAAGTTGTAGGCATTTGGATTGAAGGGAACAACACAAATGAGCCATTTGAACGAGATATTATTATTCATGCACATTCTAGTAGAAGACATCGTTTTCATATCTTGGTTTCAGGTGTCATAAATTTCAGCGCTGTAAATTCGTATTTGCTTTTATCCAAATAGTGCGTCATAAAGTTTCTTGTTTATGTAGGAAAACATTATACGATATAATATTTTGTTTTGAGTGTGAATGCAAATTGAACTGCTCAATTGTATTCTTCTGTTATGTGGCAGCACTTTGTAAGAAAGAATATGGTTCAGGGTATGCCTTCTAATCTGGAGGATGTGATTGACTGGTACTGCACTAATGTGAAGGGCAAAGGCTTGAGAAGTCTCTGCCTAAAATCCAGTTTTGTAGCTACTGTGTATGGTTTTTGGAGAGAAAGAAATTGCAGGATCTTTCAGGGGGCAACCAAGGGGTAGATATGATCAGGTTATTAAGGGGATTGAAGTTGATGTTAGAGACTTTCTTTGCTCTCGAAGAAACTAGTATGAAGCAGTACTCTACCAAAAACAAGGCTCTTTGTGTGCAATGGGGCTTGTCTGAAAGGATATTACTACCTGTATATGTAGCTTTCAGTTTTTGATTGCAGCAATTTTGCTGATTGTATTTATGGTGTTGTAAGGGATTACATCCCTAGATGTTGATTCTTTTGGTTGAGCTTAATAAAATCTCGCACTTAACCAAAAAAAAAAAAAAAAACGAATTGATTTAGAGTCGCCTCTTTTTAATAACACTTGTTCGCAGTGGACAAACGCATCTATTATGAACAGAGGTGTTCCTTTCTTCTTGGTGACTTTTTGAAGAGTCACCAATTGATCTATATATATTGCATCCTTCATTCTTTTTGGTGATTGATTTTTTCCTTCGATTCAAGTCCGTTCATATGAGAGAGTACAAACATAATTAAGTTGGGTTCTATTGAACCACCGATCCAGTAGTGCTGCTGCTGTGGGGAGTTTCCATGCAAACCGTAAGTAGCGTAGCGGGGATGAGTCTATCTTAAGTACATAGTATCACACTCGCCTTGATCACTATTTTGTTATCATCGATTTCCAGGTTTTGAGTTCTAATTGTATTGCACTCAATCATTTGAATTTATCACAAAGAGTATACTTTTTTTCCAACGGTTAATATTATTACTTATTACTTGCTAAAATTGATTGTCATGCTTTAGTTACTAGAGTTTCCTTTGAAGTCCAATTTGTTGCGTGGATTAGGAGAATTAGCATTTTTGCCTGTAATAACTAATTAGCATTTTTGCCTGTAATAACTAATGAGTACCATTTTTCTTTTTGGCCATTTTTCCGATATCCTTACATTTCCAAGAAGATGCTTTCTTGGAAATTTTCTCTGGGTGCATCTTCCTTATCTTGATGGTGACTCGGTCAAGATGCATTAAGTGTATATTGTTTGTTTTTGAAGTACTAGTATTTTCAAACTTGATCAGCTGATCCAATAAGGTCATTGTTGGCTTCTCATTAAAGCAGATTGCACATGTTCTCAAGAATTTTCTTCTCTTGCTTGCCCTGTATCACTTCCATCTCTGTCAAACTGTGCATTTTGATGTGAGCAGAGTCTTTTAATTAGGTTGTCAATGGCAGAAGTCTTTGTGGCTCTTGCTCGGAAGTTTGGTTTATACAGCTACTTTTCATTGCCGTCAAACTAGAAATTTTCGCTTGAGATGCGTGGAAAAAGAACCAACGTAACTTGGGAAATACAGGACCCTCGTACTAACGAGTTAAATTTTCATCTTTTCCATTTGGTCGGTCATATATATAAGAGAGATGCCGCATATACTCGTGGATCCCACACACATTAACACGCGGGGCCTATGTGTATGTGAGAGGTTGCTGACCGTGCCAATTAAAGTTCAGTTTTCCTATGATTCAAGCCATTTGATTCTAATGCTGACCGTTGGAAAGTTTTGTTACCTTATTTTCTGTTTACCATGGCCCTCGGTATTAACGTCCGGATTTGTTTCCCCGAGAGATTTTTGTTTCTGAGATCAATAAATGGTTTTTTTTTTTTTTTTAAATCATTATTTGCTACCTTGGACTGGTAATTGTGCTTGTTATAGAGGTGGTGCTTAGAAAATAGAAAGTACCCATCTTGAAAACATTTTTCGCTTGTTGAAAATATTTTTGTTTTCCAAATAAACTACAATACGATATTTAGGCCCCGTTTCATATTTCAAAATAAGTACTTAAAAAATAATGACATATTTCAAACTTAAAAATAATGGTTTTATGAAAATAATTTTGCAATTTTTTTTGCAGGGTTTGATAGATCTCATCGAGATCTATAAAACTAGATCCAGATTGTATATTTTTTAATTTTAGTAAACCTATTATTTTTAAGTTTGAAAATTGTAAATAAATATTTATTTTTTAAGAGGTAAACCGGAACAGCCCCAATTTTCTTTGGCTTTTGGGTTCTGTTACACTAAACAACAGAAAAATATCCATATCTTTCAAAACATTCTCCGATCCCAAACAAAATGGGGTAAGTCTCAGTTTCAGTGAGCCAGGGTAAGTCCAGTTAGTTGGTTGGTGAGTTTGCTTCCCATATAATTGATCGAGAAAAACTATTTTATGGAGCTTCCGTAAATAGTGGTTTACAAAGGTGATTTGTGCCCATCCAAAGTGTATTGGACGGTCCGGATCTTAATAAAAGTTTTCCGGAACGTCCAATGCCGAAACAAACGGTTGAGATCAAGCAGCTTCATAAATTACCTCTTTACAACGGCTTTGTGAATAAGCCATACTCATAATTGGCTAGGATTGATTATTGGTTCAGGCCAGGATTGATTATTGGTTCAAGCAGCAAGAGAGTAATTTCTTGAACATGCCCTAGTCCCAGCGTAAACGGACCGAAGAGGAGATTAGTTGAAGTGTGCATCTGACAAGGAAATAAAAAGTCTCAGTTTGGCCCGGAGCTGACTTTGAAAATCCCTCTTATAATACGTTTGCGGCTGATCATGAACAACATGGCTGAACCTAAATAATATCTATAAACATACTTATGTCATATGACAATTTTATAGTAATGGGTGTTTCAATCTTATTTCTCCTCCTTTCCTGTGTACTCATGACCCTTCCCCTTCCCACTGCTCAACAATGTCCCTACCCAGCCAGTTTCCCTACGAACAGCACGTACGGCCAAAACCGGAACCGAATCCTCTCCTCCCTCGCCACCAACGCCATTGCCAATGGCGGATACTACACCACCAACTTCACACAAGGCTCCGACACCATCTACGCTCTCGCCCTCTGCAGAGGCGACCTTTCCAACCAAAGTTGTTACGACTGTGTCGATTCCGCCAGCCAGTCTATGATCGCGAATTGTCCTAATAAAACGGAGGCATTCGATTTCGGAAACTCCTCTCACTGTATCGTCCGGTGCTCTGACCAGTCGTTTTTCAGCACCATGGTCACTTGGCCGGGTAGAATCGTGTGGGTTACGAGTGATATCACCGCCAATGTCCATGAATATGTGAAGGCCTTCAATAGTTTGTTTGATGACCTTAAGAATAACGTCACTAGTGGTTCTAATTCTGTGGGAAAGTTTGCAAGTGGTGAAAGACCGTATGCGGCGGATAATATTATATATGGTATTATGCAGTGTGTCCCTGACCTTTCATCGGCTAATTGTAGCGCTTGTATTGCAACAGCGACAGACGATTATTTGCAGGAATTCTATGGAAAGAGGGGAGTACATATCATTACACCGAGTTGTATTTTTCAGTATGAAGCGTCCTCCATTCCTGCTGGTGCTGCACCACCGCCGCCAGATACTTATTCCCCTCCTCCATCAACCGATGGTACACCGGAAGGAGGTATTTTCATCGTCATCTTGAAGTTTTGTTAATTCTAGCAGAACTCTATTTTATTGCTTAGACAGGCCAAATTTCGGGTACGTTTTTCTACGGCCTCGATCGGGGCAAACCACAGATGACGTGAACCAAAAAATTAATTCATTTGGAATTGGATGAGCTCACGCCAATTTAAGAGAGCTGCCAGATCTGCGTTAATTATGTGGTTCATTCTGTATCTGTAGAGACTTTCAACAAGAGAGGTCAAAGGTGAATATGTCAAATTATTTTGAAGGTTTATGTGGCAATTTAACATCTTCAATTTGACATCACTCTCTCCCTCTCCTACCCTTATGTCAAATTATTTTGAAAGCTTAAGTCAATTTTTGAAAATTGGCAGTCTAGAAGGTTGATGTCAAAATTGACATGTTGAGACTTCTCGTCAAAGTCACATTACCTCCCTTCAAAACTATATTACTTTTGGCATGATAGAAGACATCATGGTTGGATGACGATTTAATGCCAAGACTAACCGTTTGATTGTCCACATCAGCTTTGATATCTCCCGTTAGAGATGTTCTTATTAATCCTGAAGACCATAAATTCACCGTGCACTCGCGGAACTCCACTTGTATCCGCAGAGCTAGACTACTGTTGGCTTAAAAGTAACTTGTTATGGAGAAATACAAAACAATAAACAAACAAGAGGCTCTCTGCCTTTGTAAGAGGCCCTCGTCGATCAGTAAATTTACTGTAAATACAAGACACCCCACTACATGAATTATTTTTGCTATAGTTATTACTCCGATCATCTTTGGGCTATCTTGGATTTTAGGATGTGTTTCACATTCAGCTATCAATAAAAAAGAGTTGCCTCTGGTACTTAAACTATTGTGAGATTGGCAAATAAACCCAAGGAGTGAGTTATAAAAAAAGAAGAAGTCCATTTAAAAAAAAAAGTTATAAAAAAAAGTCAAGCAATTTTTAGACGAAAAATTAAAGTACTCTCTTGCATAATTGTTGAATTTTTGCTCATCAATTAAACAATTAATTGATATATTTAATTTTGTGCAAGATTTAATTGATTGTATTATGCTACTATTGTTAAAATAATTAAATTTTTTTGTATGTAAGTAATGATAAGTCTATTTAATTAATTCATCTTAAAGAATTAATTGATTGTACTATTGTTAAAATAATTAATTTGTTTGTATTTAAGTAATGGGTACTCGATTTAATTAATTCATATTAAAGAATTAATTGATTGTACAATGCTACTATTGTAATTATTTGTTGCACTGATGTCCAATATTTATCAGTAACTTATATGAAATCAACGGAATACGAAAATGGAAATAACAACTATGATTAAAGAATTATTTGTTTTTTTTTGTTTGGTGCAGAGAATAAGAGTACGAAAACTCAGACTACGATTTTGATTGTTGTTCCAGTACTGAGTATCTCATTACTACTCACTGCGCTTGCCTGTGCCTTTTTCCGACTACGGAAGAGAGATGAATTTTCCCGAAAAAGGAAGATAGATGGCTTTTTCCGACTAAGGAAGATAGACGATGTAAACAGTAAGTATATTTATGCTTTGATAATCTTAAATGTATTTCAGAGGTTTAACATTAATACAGGGTTTGTGATTGCACTAAGGTTCTAAATACCGTACCAGACAAGGTGTCGCACTTGTTATTAGTACCGTACGTACCGGTATTGGTGTAATACCTGGTATAGTTTTGCATTCTCCGCAATTAATAAATATGTACTTGTTTGGGCCATATTTGGGGTGACCCAAATTAATTACGTGTTTAATTAATTAATGGGTAAGGTAATTATTTTTGGCTAGATAACTAATTAAGAGTGGATTTGGATTAAAAAGTTAAGTAACTTATTTTTTTTGTCTTTATTCAATTTTTTTTTTAGCTTTTGTTTGTTTTGCGACAAACTTTTGTGACTTATTGATTCATCTCGACGAGAGAAATAGGAAAAGTAAATTTTTTTAATCGAAACTTATAAGTTTTTGAATAAAGTCAAAAACAAGTCAATAAGTCAACTTCTTTTTGTCTTTTTAAAAAAAATTTTAAGTTTCAAATTTTTCCGATTTTTTTTGTAGAGACGAATCAACAAGTTACAAAAATTTAACGCAAAACTAACAAATGCGATTTTATTTTGAATAAAGATAAAAAAAAAAAATCACTATTTGACTTTTAAAGCCAAATTAGCCCTAAGATAAGGGCGAAATAGCTGATACGATGGAAGGAGTTCATCTATCTGCTGAGATGGGAGGTTGGAGGATCCCAGGTTTTGAGCATTCCAGGGGATCATGGGCATGCAGAAGACGTGCATGAGGATCGGTTTCTTTTCAGCCATTCCAGGAGAACAGTTGGAGCTAGGCTTATAAATACTACAAGACTTGTACGATTTTTGAAAGGGTCGTCCACGTACTCCACGCACCAACAAAGCTCATAGCAGTTGTACATTTGTTTAGTTCAATATATGTCATTCCTAGTTATCTAGGTATTGTTTTTTTCCAACCACTTTAGCCATTATAATGCAAAGTTCTCTTTCTCCCAATAAACTTAATTTATTACGTACAGGAAATGATTATTTCCTAATATTGCCGTTTTGTTGTGGTTCAACAGGTTCACAGACAGATATTCTTCCATCCAAAGGTGATGAAAACACTGATTTACCTATTTTCAGTGTAGTCACAATTGCTAAAGCTACAAACAATTTCTCCCATTCAAATAAGATTGGAGAAGGTGGGTTTGGACCTGTTTTCAAGGTAATTTCAGTTGCACATACGTACCGATACATACATGGAGAACATATAATACCATTGTTACTTTGCATGTAAATCCAAAAGAAACTAAACTCAAATCTTGAACATGACAATCTAAAAAGATCTTGTTTGAGAAACTGTAGGGTCAGCTATCAACTGGACAACTGATAGCAGTCAAGAGGAACTCAGAGAAGTCCAATCAAGGGCTCCGTGAATTTAAAAATGAGGTTATCTTGATTGCCAAACTTCAACACCGAAATCTTGTTAGGCTTTTGGGATGTTGTATTGAAGGAGAAGAGAGGATGTTGATTTACGAGTACATGTCCAATGGAAGCTTGGACTCATTTATTTTTGGTTTGACCTCTCAATCATTCTTATAGCTTAATCGAAGTTCTAACAATTGTTGTATCTCTTCTCATAATAGCTCTTCATGTTGCAAAACTGGTACAATTAAGTAAAACCCTAATTAAGTTGATCTGATCTGAATTTCCCAGATAGAAGAAGTA
>BPLS01028598.1:61002-77138 GCA_019656275.1 Rhododendron kiyosumense | reverse complement strand
TTCAAAGAAGAAATTACTCTTTTCAAATTGATTTGAAATAACTAATCTCAATCAGGCAATTGTGTTATCCGTTCGATTACCTCAACTAAGAGGATTTTTCCTTAAGGTATCAACCAAATAAAAGATTGACGCGCTTCGAATCAGAAAAGATGATTGAACACAAACAAACCTGAATTTAATCAAAGGTAAATTTGTATACAAATACTCTTAAGACTCTTCCAAGAATAATACAGAAATATAAGCACACTGAATTTAATCAAAAGTGGACTTACAAACGACTATTCTTTGGTAAGAAAAAACTTATAAGAAAATAAGAGAACTTGAATTTAATCAAAAAACAATCTTACATGCAAATAAGCTTTCAACTTACAAAAAGATCCTACGTTAAGCTAAAACTAATCTAAGATAGATCTCTGAGCAATCATTTTGTATGAGTTGTCAGATGATATGAATTTTTTTTTGTGTGCTTCTCTCTTCGCTTTACTTCTCTATTTATAGACACTGGGTCTGCCTTCGATCTCCACGTCTTCGATTGATGCCCACGTTGGCCACATAAAATGGTTGAGGGGGCTTTCGAACGGTTATCTTGATATTTCCAGAATTCTTTCCTCCTCTGCACGCTTCGATCATGGTGTTCATGGCCACTTCTTGGATCGTGGTTCCTATTTTCAAGCAACGTGAATTAATGCAACACATCTGGCTTCCCAAATTATTCCCTGCAATTGCATCTAATTTCAGTTATAAAACAGGGCAGTGAGGATACCGTTCGATGATTGTAATGTTTAAATCAACGGTTAAATCCAATAACTTCCCAATCCATCGTTTAATCGTTACCCAAACGACACCGGTTCATCCTAAAATGACACCGTTTGTCATAAAAACAGTGTCCTCTTTAATTCCCGTAATCCTCTGTAACTGGTACGCGACTGGGACAGGTTCCATGTGGTCACCGTACCGTTCGGTGCTACGTGGAATTTTCTCATTGATTGGCACTTTTTAGGATGTAAACACACCCCCCGCATTAACATTTTATTTATGCTAAATAAATGTTAATGGCACTCGTTCTCTGCCCATGTCCCTTCAAATTCGGACGCACGAAGTATGACAGGATTTCATTCGCATGCACGTCTATTGAGCTTCCCAAAGATAGTTACAATAATTTTCCTATAAATGGCAGTTAATGATAGGGTTTAACGAATCACATTACCCCTCATAAACCCCTTCGAATTTGAGTCTTCTCTGCTAAGAAGTCTTACGTTTATGGACTCTCTTCCAGAAATCAATCTTATCCTAGATAACCTCGATCATCAATCTCACTCTCCCCAAATGTCTCCTCCAAATTCTCCTCGAATGTTGGCAGGCAAGATTATTTCTGATCGAACATTCCATACTCCCAACCCATCTCCCACAGGATGGGATTCCTCTTTAACCCGTTCGAATTCATGTGACGGGTCCAACTGAGGCTCATGGGAAGAAAACTCTGCTAATACCAACACTGGTACCATCCTAGTCAAGTTCGACCAACCTGACCCCACACCTAATAGATTCCATCACTTTCGAACCCTTTTTGCGAGCCAATTCCTGCCTTTGAGTGGTAACGACACCGTTCACATGGGCATGCTCGAATCAATCTATTCGTCTCTCAAATTTTCTCCTTTCCTCAAGCAGGAGGAAAACTATCTTGGGCCTGCCCCTTATTGTGACTTTAAACGCATGGCCCAAGCCCAAAAATCCCTCTGGCTCACAGAGGTGCAAACCCCATACTTCCCAGCTGACTTTGAAGAGACCAATAAGTTGGTTCCCCTTCCTGAAGAGCCTGACTGGTTCAATGAGGTGAATAACCTTGCCATCAACACCCCTCATTTCCAATGGCAATACGGTTATTCCATCTACCCTGCTGACAAGAGCAAAGCTCTGCAGCTCCTTACAGCTTTCTCCTTCCTGGATATCCACATCCTGGAAGAGCAAGTCCCACTCACCAATTTCAAATGGGCTGGTGAAACATTGGTGCTATGCTCCATCCCCTCTGCAGTTTCCTATCAAATCCACTGCTTTTTGGACTTTTTACCAGTGATTAAGTCATGGCTCGAAGCCAATACTGTTGCGTGTTGCTTTGATCAAATCCTTCAAGACTATGCCATTGTCAAGGAAAGGATTGAGAAGCTGCATGATCAAATCCAAAACTTCACCGCTGAGTCCTTCGAAGTGGTGCATGGCCATGCAGACAAGAAGCTTCGAAGGCGCTTCAAAAGACGACAAGTAAAGCGTCCAACAAAAGAGGCTAAATTTCGAAGGAAGGCCAAAGCACTGGTGCTCCGCTTTAGGCCTCTGTTGGAGAAGAAATTGGAGTCGGACTCCAAAGAAGACATGAGGAAAATGGAGTTGAAATTCCTCCAGTTTGCATGGAACAAATTCCATAGCCTTGTTACTTGGTCCTTTCCTCATTACTTCGAGAACACAAAAGCAACTTCTCAGCACTCAGGCCCTTCGAAGGCCTAATTTGTACTCTTTTTATTTTTAGGAACTAGTATTTCCCTTGTTTTGTTTTTTTTTATAAATACGCAAATTTCAATTTTGTAATCTAGTAGTTTTGCTTAATGAAATTTACTCTTTTACCAATACGCTGGACTTGGGTTTATTGTTAAAATAGTAATTTTAACAATAATAATTCTCCTAAAGAGAGAAAACCAACCCCAGCGGACCCCAGGATATGGGCCCATTACAGGCCTGGCCCACCTGCAGGAGTATAAAAGCGGAATTAATTCAAAACCACCCCTTACGCTCTACGCACTCAAGCCTTCTCAAAACTCAAGCTTTCCTCAAAAACTCTCAAGAACAGAACCCTCTCTTCTCTCTCTCTCCAACAATCGTTAAAACACCAGCTGAATCAATGGCTTCTTCTAGCAATCCAGTCCCAGAACATCCTACTCCCTCTTTGGCATTGAGGCGGTTCGTGTCAGGAAAAACACAGAGAGCGACCGAAGAGCCCTACCTCGACGCCAGAGTCTTCATTCCAAACCCTAGCGAAGAAGGTACTTACATTTTGGGCCCTCAACTTATAGGAGAAATCCCTGCTACCCTCTCCCTTTACTATCCTCGATTGGGGGATGCCGATATTCGGGCTTGTTCGAGCCTCAACTGGCAAAATTTTACAAAGAAATCCTCCCCTGTTGGCCCACATTGGACAAGGATTGGAAGATATGGACCACTCGCATGTTGGCTGCAAAGTCAGACGATTTAGAGAAAGTGGGTTTGAAGAATATTATTACCCTCCTTCGAAGGGGGCAGGTCGCCTTGGCCTTTTGGGACCCATCATTCAACTTCTTTCGCTTTAATTGTGGCATGATGGCACCCACAGTTCTAGACGTTACCCAAATGCTGGGGCTCATTCCATATGGCCCCCAATTCAACCCTACCCAGGAGTACCATCCTCCCGAGGGCTTTGCTCGTTTGACCGCCACAAACGGAGCTTTTTCCCATTTCTACAACAGGGAAAAGAAATTGACAGGGGAAGTAACCGAGACCGAATTCTTTGCTTACATCCTCTACACTCTCTGCAAGCACATCTTCTGCCACCCTGGAAAAAGAGTGATGAGTGAATTCGTCCCGCTGGCACTGGCTCTTGCTAGAGGTGAAGAGTTCGACTTCGCTGCCTATTTCCTTGGCTACGTATACAAAGCTGGGTCTGACTTCTACCAGAAGGGTTTGAACTACTCGCAGGGAGGACCCCAATGGTTTATCCAATTATGGCTTCATGCATATTTCCCTGAACTGGGTCCCTTCAAAGCACCCACATCCCTTGCTGGCATCATCGAGACGCCAAAGGTTCATGGTGACAACTACGTTCACCCAGAGGATAGCACAACGCAGACCTTGGTGTACTATCTGTGCTTCTTCGCTGGTCTTGCCTCAGACAGGGAATGGCCCAATCCATTCCCCACTTTGGTTGGGCCAGCATGGCTGTTCGACATCCTGGCGGATAGACAAGGAAGATCCTCTCGATCCCTCCAAGCATGGAGCAACATTCTCACGAACAGGGAGATCTTCATTTCATCGCCCAACACCACCAAGTCCATAGCACATGCAGAGGTATACTGCCCTGCACAATTTGCTAGACAACTGGACTTCGTTCAAGGCATACCCACCCCCTACTGTGGCTCTGCCAATATTTACATGTCTGAACGATCACCCATCTCGGCCGAGCATTTCCTGACGGGGTTTGCCCAAGCCAGACATGCATTTGGGAGGACAGTCACTCAGGAGTTCAGGAAACCTGAAGTGCGCACCACCCCTGCATTTGACAACTGGTGGCACTCCAACTGCTCCTTCGTCTCAGGGTGTGGTCCCTATAAAAAATTTCTAGCCCATATTGGGTTTGAGAAGTCTGAGTTTGGGCACGAAGGAAAAAATGACTCGTCCTCTTTTTCCTCAGACAACGAATTTGGACTGGCTGGGGGAATCGAAGACATCGCTGGAGGTGAAGTTGAACAAAAATTGACTCCAGTCGAAGCCTCCCCTATTGCAATAGTTGTTCCTCCTTCTCCACCAAGAAGGCAATCCATGAGGGTTACACAAAAAAGAGGTAATTGTCCCTGAACATATCTTTTTTTTGCTGAAACCAAACCTAATTATATTCAACACTGCAGGTGCTACCTCTTCTTCAGGAAGTGCTTCAAAGAAGAGAAAAATTACTTCTCAACCCACAGAAGTAATTCCAACCAAGTACTATCTCGAGCCTTCAGCTGAACCCCCAGGTTGGTTTCCTTCTTTCTGCTTAACCTTTAAATTCTAATATTATTTATCTGAGTCACCTCCATATCCCCTTCCTTTCAGTTTCGAAGAGAATCAGGACCACCAGGAAGCGTGTTCCTTAGGTTTCTTCCAGTGATGAAGAAACAGAGAGTGATACAGAGATACTGGGCTCCAGGGGTAAATTCCTTTTCTCATTTATGATTCAGTACCCCCTTAGGAGTAAGAAAACTTTACTGTAATTCTGATTCATGAGTTCGAATCAGGTGAAACAAGAAAAGTAAAGGAGACCCTCCCCTATGTGAGGAAAATAACTCATCCCAAGAGACATGTTTCCCCAAAGAAACTTTCCTCCCCAGAAGAGGTAAGTCAATATACTGCACACATTTTCATGTGTCTCTTGTGCTTGTGGCTCACTGTTAATTTCTTTGTAGGCTCAAGTTGCATCCCCTTTTGAGGCATTGGACCTAGCTCTTGTTCCCTGCCTTCAACAAGAAGTGATAGAGCCTTCACTCCAAATGTCGAAAGATGACCCTCACAAGGTATCCTCTGAATACTCACCTTTCGAATTGTGAAATGATTCACTCTAACTTACCTTTGTTTTTACAGGCATCTCATGTTCAACCTCTTTCTGTACAGAAAGATTTTGCTGAAAAGGATATTGACATTCACACTTTGCTGTCATTCCTTATTGAGCCGACCTTTGCACAAGTCATGGCCAGTTTGGCTCCTTCGAAGACTATAGGGCCACTTCCCATCCTCCAGAGAAACTTCCCCTTCACTCCCTTATCGGTTTTAGGGGAGGGGCCTCTAAGGATAGACCCTACTTTGGCTTCGAAGAGCCATACTCTCAGAAGTGTTGAGGATTAAGGCTCAAGCTCGACTTCCTCCTCGGATCAGGTATTCTTGACACTTAATCGTACCTTTCCTTTCCTGTTTTTTTTTATTCTACTTAGCCTCAACTTATAATCTTTATGCAGGCAACAGAAATGGTCCTTCTTCCTGGAGATCATCCCACATCTTCCTTTTCTGCAATTGACTTGCCCTTAGTGGTTTTTGACATATCCTTCTTCACAAGTCAATTGGAAGAATTTTGCAATAAAATTGCTATTCTCACTCCTCTTATCTCTTCGAACCCTTTGGAAAGTCTTCAGCAACTTTTGAGCCCCTCTACACCTCCTAACTTGCCTTCCTTTAGGATTAATTATGTTCCTTCGAAGGAAGAAGTTCTGACACTAAAAAGTCTTTTGAGGACTTTAAATCAGTTAGGACTTCATACTTTGATCGAGCATAATTTAACCTATCACTTCGAGGTGTGCTATCAGGCCTTACTTCTCTCCCAAGGACTTCCTTCGTCAATCAATTCTACTCTCCAAGAGCACCTTAAGCAATTCAGTGAATTGATTGCCCACAACCACTTCTTGACCGAAAGCATTGGCTCAACCCTCGAGAAGGTCAACAAGTTAGAAGCCAAAGCACTCGAGACTGCCTCTCGTCTATCTCTATATCAAGCTGGAAGAGATAAGCTTTCGGAGCTTGACAAAAAGATGCAGCGGTTACAAGAAGAAATGAAAAAGGTCAGGGAAGAGATAGCTGAAGTTTCTAGTGGTTTCTCAGAGCTGGAAGGCGAAGCATTAAGGGATGAGTCGACGCTCCCACAACTTATCCCTTCCCTTCGAGAGGAACAGAGGAGAAGAGCAGCTCATACGTCACTTTTGGACGCTAACTCTAGTTCTCTTCGAGGACTACTAACTACCATTTGTAATGTAACTAGTCCTTTTCTGTAACTTTACACAGTTTGTACTTTATTCTTGCATTGATTATTCGATTCTTTTGGGCAAGTACACCCGTAATTTATTCTTTATTCTTTTCTTTACTCAGAAAGAGTACTGTGCCAACTCCTCACCTACCGTATCTTAAAGAGTCATAAATGACTACTCCCAAGCTTACTAATATAAATAGGGGTTTCTAGGAAAAAGAAAACTCACAAACATCTTCTTCCCCCGCTTTTCTTCCTTCAGTCACCTCCAAACCACGTTCTCCAGTTAGGGCTTCGGAGAAAAACCCATCATGAAGCCTCCTCCACTGCTTTCGAAGAAAAACTTCCAAACATAGCCACATCATTTCTCAAGAGATTTCCCTTACACCCCAAAGCTCCTAGGTATAGCCACATCAGTTCTCAAGGTGTGTCTATATCTGGATGCTGCTTCGAAGACCAAAGAATCAAACGACAATGGTCTTCGAAGCCTACCTACCTACCAATAGAGCTTTGAGCTCTATCTCCCTACCAATAGCTGGTAGGGGGCTTGAACCAAGTCACAATGAAGCTTGGTTCAAGTCTTTGTATCTCAGTTGGTTGATCCCTAAAGACCCAGCTTTGTGATACTATTAGGCCTTAGATAGGTTTCTCAATGTAATCCTTTATGCAAATGTAATGAATCCTTAGATAGGTTTCTCAATGTAATCCTTTATGCAAATGTAATGAATTCTTAGATAGGTTTCTCAATGTAATCTCTTGTAACTTTCTGAGTTGATGTAATAAATAAAAATGCTTATTCGTATTCCCGTATCTTATAATGGCTTCAACCAATGAACTGGTGATTTAGCCCTTCGTTACTGTTTTACTTCGCTCCTGTGATGCTAACTACCAATCGAGCATAAAGAAGATCAAAGAATACAGAAAACAAAATTTCCCATACAAGCATTTTTTATTATTTTATTCTCACTGGGCTTCTTCTTCGAAGTCCTCGAATTAAACAACAAACACCGTTGATAACGCTCTGAAACACGCTCGCACTTCGAAGACCAACCAAATATGGTCTAAAGTAATTCAACCAACTCATTTATTTCCAGTGGCTTCCCAGCCGTCTCCTTGTGAGTTGCAATCCATTAATTATCAGAACGCATGACATCCAAACGCTCTCAGACCCTTCGTCTTCTGAGCCTTACGTATTTCCACTCATCAATGCTCGTAATCATTGAAGTGGATTATTTGCACTTGTTTGAGTATAAATATATCCATATGTTAATAGGACGGTGCATTCTTTCTCTCACTCTCTCTCACTCCCCATATCCAACCATGGATACTGATCAACCCACTCTTTCTGTCGACCTTGCGAATGAGATGGCTAAGCTAGCCAATATGATTACAGAGCTCAAGAGGGAGATCCAAACAGAGCTCCAAGCCCTTCGAAGCGAGGTCGAGCAGCTTCGAAGCCAGCTGGTGTGCATAGAGACAGCTTCACGTCTCTGCTTGGCTAGGACCTAGGATGATCTCTCAACCGTCCTCTGGGCTCATGAAGCAAAAAGTCCCCTGGAGAGAGAATCTTCTTAAAGACTCTCCTTTGGGACTGTGAGGATCAACTATGATCTTCACTTTTATTTTTTGAGCCGGAGTGTTTATTTTTTGTTCAGATCCACTTGGGTCTGTTTCAAACCCATTTGGGTTCTTCTTTTTTTTGTTTTCATTTTTTATTTTATAAATATAATGGGAAGTTTGGTTGGCGATTCTTGACTCTTTCATGGCTTCGAATGCTAATATGATAACTTGGCTGACATATGATCATATAAGAACTTCAAAGAAAAAACTCCTAAATGTCATGACCAATTGAAATCATACCGCTATACAACCAATGCTTCGAATTCAGGATTCGCTTTGGTTTTAGCCTAAAATAACCAACTCCCATCGAAACCCTCAAAACCATCCTTCGAAAGCTACCTTTTACTACCTTTTATGAAAGGATTCCCATATAGACGGAATATAAGCCTTGAGATGCCTTCCATTCATCTTCCTTCGATGAACATAACCATTCAGATTTCTCAAATGATAGGCTCCTCCTCTCAACACTCTATGGATTTGAAAAGGCCCCTCCCATGTTGGCGCCCATTTTCCTAATCCGTGTCTCTTTATCCTCCTATCCCTGATAGGAAGAATAACCTTCCACACAAGATCTCCTTCATCGAAGCTTCGAAGGGCGACTCTCTTATTATAACTCCTTGCTACTCTTGCCTTTTGCAGCATGATTTGACTCAAAGCTTTTATTCTGGCTTCATCAATATCTTCTAATTCCATGTGCATGGCTTGATGATAAGACCCTGTATCCAAATTATTCTGATACGCTACCCTTTAAGATCTTACAGTAATCTCCATAGGCAACACAGCATCATGTCCATAAGTTAATGCAAATGGAGTAGTGCCCGTGCTAGTCCTCTTTGTATTTCTATATGTCCATAAAGTGTCAAGTAACAGCTCATGCCAAACCTCTGGGTTTTGATCCACCATTCTTTGGATCCCCTTTTTGATGATCTTATTGGTTAATTCTGCTTGACCATTTGACTGAGCATAATAAGTTCTGGTATATATTAATGAAATTCCATGGTTACTAGCAAAATTCTTCACCAGCTTCCCTTCGAATATGGAACCATTATCCACTGTTATCGTTTGAGGGCTTCCAAATCTATATATGATTCCTTTTATGAAATCAATGACATGGGTTTGTTTTACCTCCTGATAAACTTGTGCTTCCACCCATTTTGTGAAATAATCAGTAGCTACTAGGATAAACTTATGCTTCTCTAATGAAGGAGGATAAATCATCCCAATCATGTCCATGGCCCATCCCCTGAAAGGCCATTGTTTAATCACATATTGCAAATCTGTCACTGGCAAATGCTTGAGTGGACCTGTTTTTTGACAGGCTTGACACCCTTTTGCATAATCTATAAAATCTTTGAGGATAGTAGGCCAATAATAACCATACCTCCTTATCAACCATCTCATTTTTATGCCAGCTTGATGTGCTCCACAAATTCCTTCATGCACTTCAGCCATTACCTTAAAGGCACTTACCTTGTTTAGGCATTTCAAAAGAAGGCCATCCATCCCTCTCTTGAACAGCTCACTGTTGTACATTATATAGTTTATTGCTTTCAATCTGGTTGCCTTGTCTGTAACACTGTCTGGTTTGGTTAAATATTCAATCAATACTTGCCTCCAATCAACATTTTGACTAGTATGAACATTAATTTCCAATACATCGAAACCAGTTATTCTATTTTGCAACATGGGCAGAGATTTTCTCAAAGTTAATTGGCAAAACTCCTTTTCATTTTCTGACAAAACTCTGAAACCAGATGCCCTTTGAGCTATTTCATCAGCTTCTTCATTAAAGAATCTAGGTATATAAGTTAAAGTAAGCATATAGAATTGATCCATCAACTTCTTAGCATGTTGATAATGAATTATCAACGCTGAACTAGTGCATTTAAACTGTCCATTTAGCTGATTTATCACCAACTGAGAATCTCCAAAGACTTCAGCAACACTCACTTTTAAGTTAAGTAAAATTTCTAATCCTATGATCAATGCTTCATATTCTGCCTGATTATTAGAACATTGCCCCTCATTCAGTCGAAAACCATATTTGGTTTTCAACCCTTGGGGAGACTCCATAGCTATGCCTACTCCAGCCATTTGAGCAGTTCTTGACCCATCGAACCATAATTTTCATGGCTTAATCTCAACCACTGTGACTTCCAATGCTCTTGGTGTCTCAAGCTCATTCGGATGATCAGCCAAAAAATTGGCCAATGCCTGGCCTTTTACTGATTTTTGTGGTACATATTTAAGACAAAACTCAATCAAAGATATTATCCATTTCCCAATCTTCCCACTAAGCACTGGCTTCGAAAGCATGTGCTTAATTACATCAGTTTGAGAAATAACATAAGTTACTCTAGGCAACATATAATGCCTGAGTTTCTTGGAAGCATAGAATAAAGCTAAACATAATTTCTCTACTGCAGTATACTTGCATTCACAGGAGTTTAAGAACCTACTAAGATAATAAACTGCTCTTTCCTTGCCATCTTCATTGTCTTGAGCCAACAATACTCCTATTGAGTAATGTGTTGCAGCTAAGTACAACTTTACTGGCTTTCCTTTGATGGGAGGTGCCAAAACAGGAGGGTTGGCTAGATAGTCCTTGATGGCTTCGAAGGCCTCATCATGCTCTCTGGACCACTTGAATTTTTCCCCTTCCTTCAGTTTCAACAAAGAAGAGAAGATTTTAGTTTTCCCTGTAGTATTAGATATAAACCTTCGAAGGAAATTTAATTGACCAAGAAACCTTTGCAACTCCTTCTTTGTAGAAGGTGGTTTGGCTTCAATAATAGCCTTCGCTTTGTTCTTGTCAACTTGTATTCCTTTGTTGTGGACTAAATACCCTAGAAATTTTCCAGCTGACACTCCAAAAGCACACTTTTCTGGATTCAATTTCAACTGATAACGCTTCATTTGTTGAAATGCCTTTCTCTAAGTGTTGCAAATGATCCTCATCAGAATTTGACTTCACAATGATATCATCTATGTAACACTCAAGAAAACTTCCAACCAAATTATGAAAAATGGCATTCATAGCCCTCTGGTAAGTGGCTCCAGCATTTTTTAATCCAAATGGCATTTTGGACCCATTCAAAAATACCAATATTACCAGGGCAAGCAAATGATGTTTTATGCACATCTTCCTTTGCAATACAAATTTGATTATACCCTGAATGCCCATCCAAAATGGACAATATCTTGTGTTCAGCTGAACTGTCCACAAGTGTATCCACATTAGGCATTGGGTATTCATCTTTAGGAGTTGCAGTATTCAGGTTTCGAAAGTCAACACAGATCCGGATAGTCCCATTCTTTTTAGGGATTGGGACCACATTAGATAGCCATTCGACATACCTGGCTGTTCTAATGAAACCTGCGTCCAGAAGCCTCTGTATCTCCTTTTTGACACCTGCAATAGTCTCTGGACTCATCTTCCTGGTTGGTTGTTTTACAGGTTTGAACTGTGGCTTGATAGGTAACCTATGCTCCACCAATTCCCTGTCCAATCCAGGTAGTTCCTTGTAACTCCATGCAAAGCAATCTTTGTTTGCTTTCAATAGTGCTATTAACCCAGCTTTCACCTATGGTTCCAGCTGTTTATTAATGAACACTGAATTGGGGTTTTGTTCATCCCCCAATTTTACTTCCTCCAGAAGGTCTTGAGCTTCAACCTGTTCTGGAGAAGTAATCTGGATTTCCTCCTCATGTGGCTTATCATCGTGCATAACATCTTCCCATATGTTATCTTCCTGAATCTTCTACTCGATCCCCAAAGCAACATACCTCACCAAAGCCAAAGAGTTGGCCTCTTCTTCTGCCTCTTCCTTGGACTTACATCCAAGCGGCGTCATCTTTTGGGTTGTCTGATTCATAATCAACAGCTTGCTTCAGCTTCGATTTCAGCTCTGCCAATTCTCCTAGTTCCATCTCGTTGGTTGGGTAAGTGGCTGCTTGCAGTAATTCACTCAAAGGAACTACATCTGATTTGTACATTTCTGCTTCAGCAAAATTTGCTGTGGCACTAAATGGATGTGGATCAGCTTTGACTCCTTTAACACCCACTTCTTTGCCTTTGTCATACTTAACAATCATTAATTCCTGATGCATAGAAGAAGGGATATATCAATTAACATGAATCCAATCTCTTCCCAATAAAGCATTATATTTAGCATATGTGTCAACTACAAAGAAAGTAGTATCAGTCTCTATGCCTCCTACTGCCAATCTAATGGAGATGATTCCCCTGGTATGTTGACTTTCTCCAGTAAATCCTACAATGGATGTGCTAGTTGGAATCA
The DNA here is from genome assembly GCA_019656275.1 of Rhododendron kiyosumense. Lineage (NCBI taxonomy): Eukaryota > Viridiplantae > Streptophyta > Magnoliopsida > Ericales > Ericaceae > Rhododendron > Rhododendron kiyosumense. Next base: position 64,709 of record BPLS01028598.1, on the reverse strand, counting down.
ATTTTGCTTTTCCTTTTCCTAGCTTTTTCAAGGTTTGGAAAGGCAAAATATTCACTGCAGCTTCATTATCCACCAAGATTCTATTAAGTGGGACTCCATCGAAATATGCAGTAATATATAATGGACGCAAATGTTGTCTCATTGCGTTAGTAGGTAATTTGAATGGATATGAAATTTCGACATAATTTAAATCGATTACCAAGGGGTATTCGACGTCGGACATAGAATCCGGCACAAAACAAGCATTTTCTTTTGAGCTTACCTCCAAACTCTCTTGACTCTGCTCAATTTCACATACCAGGTTCTCGTTCATCTCAATCTGAGCCACTTCTTCCAGGTCACAATTCTTACATATAATGTTCAATTCTTCATCACTCAGTGTTTCTTCAAAATCAACAGGCTTGCCCAAGCTCGACCAAGCATCACCTCGGCCTTTCGTTATCTGGTCATTCTTGAAGAAATCCATAGAGCATGGATACACCATATTCACTTGCACTTCTGGCTGCCCCCCAAATTGGATTGTTGCCATTTCCTTGGTTGGTTTAAGTGTCTCAGTTTCTTTAACTTCCTTGCTTTCAACCTCTTGTGCTGATAGTTCCATGGGCGAAGAGCTTCCTTTGATCCCTTCTTGCTCTACCAACATGGCTTCGAGTAACCCGGACTGGTAACTAGCCAATGAATTGGGAGAAGGTGGATCAAGATCTTCTTCGAGCATAGCAGAGGCTACCTTCTTCAAAGTCTCCCTCTCATGATACTGAGCTCGAAGCTCTTCTGGGTCCCTTTTAACCCTGTCAAACCGTGGATTAGGCCTTGCTCCCCTGCCTGATTCTTCCCCAGTTGAGGATTCTCCTGATTGGAAAAGCGTGTATTTTCTCTGGAGCTTCCTCTTCTGAGTTCTTGAGAGCAATGGAACCATCTGTGGTATCTGAGACTTGGGATCCCTAATTAACACCCAATTTCCAGAGTTCGAAGCTAGTGGCTTGACAGTTCTGTTTTCGTTTCTGTTGGAGCCTTTGTATCCTTGGAACAGGTCAGGCTTAACTTGCTTGAGAAACCAATCAGGAACCCCTTTCACCAAAGTGAATTCCTCTTGTTTGGCTTCTCCTGGTGCCTCAGTTGTCTGACCAATGTTGGCTTTCTTCGAAGGCGGCAACTCCCTTCTGTGGATAGCTGGGACAGGGCTAGTGGGCACATCTCTCTTTGGTGCCAACCAGGGCTTACTGTCACTTAGCTTTGCTTGCACTGGAGCCATTCTCTTCATTCCCATCTCCTTAGGGAAAAAACTCACGCCCTTTCTATCCAAGTCCTTAAAAACCAGATAATTGGCCCTGCATCCTACACACAGGCACTCCAAAAATGAGGCTTCTAACATGGGCAGATGATTATTACCTGAGAACCTCTGTGAAGACAACCCATCATTGGTTCGTCTATAGGGAGTTGGCCTCATTCCCATGCCTCGAGGATGGCCAGCGTATGGCTTGCCCCTTCCATATTGAATAGTATTCATGTTCACTGGTGCCTTCTTATCCTGCCAATATTTCTTGACAGTTCGAGCCAGTGAGGAGGGCACATTGGTGTTGACTTCTTCTACCTTTGGAAAAGACACTGTATCAATTCCCATAGCCTTCTCGGGAAATTTGATTCTTCCCTTCTTGATTTGTTCTTGAATCCTGTCACGAAAAACATTACAAGACTTAGTTGAATAGGACCAAGAATCATGCCATTTGCAATAAGTCTTCCCATTCTTTTCTTCTGCTGTGGGGAGTTTCACATTCGAAGGCAGCTTGATGATTTTCTTTCTTAACAACAAATCAAAAATCTCATCAGCTTTTGATATATCAAAAGAGTATACTTTAGTAATCTCCTTTTGTTTGAACTTCTGTCCTAGAGATACATTCTTTTGAATCAAAGGCTCGCAAACACAAGGATCATGCTCTATAATTTCTGCAGCATCTATTTCGTAATTGGGATCCCTATAATATGTAGGGTAGGAGGAATTATGTCTGTCCATATCCTCTTCTAGCAGTGATTCATATCTAGCCACTTTATAGGTCAGATCTGCAAAATCTCTAAACTCTGTAGAATCGAACCTCTTTCGAAGCTCTCTTTCTAAACCATCTTGTGCTAATCTTACGAATTCTGCCTCTGGCAGACGAAGTTTGCATTTGGTCTTTGCTCTTTTGAACCTCGATACGAAATCTGCTACTTTCTCATCTGATTTCTGCTTCAGCCTTGCTAAGTCTGCCATAGAGACTTCAGGCTCAGCATTAAAGAACTGTGCATGAAATGCCTCTTCCATCTGAAACCAATCAGTTATTGACTCTGGAGGTAAGTTAGTATACCATGCAAAAGCTGGCCCGGATAAAGAATTTGGGAATAGCTTCAACTTCATGAAGCCATTTTGAGCCAAATTCTTACATTGGGCAGAAAACCTTGCTATGTGCTCTATAGAGGACTGTCTCCCATCCCCATAGAACAAAGTAAAATTCGGGATTTTAAACTCTCCAGGGATTTGGAAAGTTGTGTCTACCCATTCTGGATATGGTTTTCTATAAATTTGAGGTTGTACCCCCCGAGTTCGAGGTCCACAAACCTCTTGTATAAGACCCATGACTTGGTCTCTTAATATTGGGTTCCCTATGAGGAAATTTTGGTCTTGGTTTTCCACGAGAGGATTTGGCCCTGCAAAACCATCTTCATAAACTCCCCTTGTCGTATTTAAATCCCCTTGTTTTCTCTCTAGGAATCCTCCCATACGGTGGATGTTGCATTTTATCAAATGCTTCATTAGCTCGAACAGACCTATGGCTTCCATAAGCTGTCGTGAGAGGATTCTTGGTAGTTGGGACATTTTGCCGAGGGTGTTATGGGTTTTCACCCCTTCTCTCAGGCTTATGAACCAATTCTGGTTCTGAATCATCCTCCCATTCCCCAAGTGAGGGTTCGAAGAGAGGATTCATGCTCTGTCTTTCTCTAGTGTTTCGTTGAACCCCTATGGTAACACCATGAGATTGCCTTGGCATTTCTAGGACAGGGTTTGTAGGTTTCACAGGCTCATACCAAGATTGTGGTATTTCATCTGGATACATCTTTTCCTTACCTGTTCTAGATTTCATCCTACTTCTACCAACATCCTCTCCAAGCCTTCCTTCGAAGGGACTTTGGTGAGTGCTCGAGTTGGCATGATTGTTTTGCCCATTATCCCCTGGGCTATTTCCTGCTGCCTCTAAGTTGGGCAACCTATTTCTCATGCTTTTGATCATGGCTCTTTGGGTTTGAGCCATCTCTCGAAAAGCTATCATCATTTCTCTAAACACTTCCTCTCTATCGTGGTCTTTGCCACTGGCTTGTCCTCTTTGGAAGTTTGGAGGTACTTCCTCAGGAGGTGCTTCGTAAGAGGGTTCTTCATAAAGAGGCTCTTCGAGTTCTAAAGCCAATTGAGGAAAAACAGAATTTGTAGGCGTTCCTAGTTCTGCTGCCTGTTCCGGCACAGCTTGTTCCTCTGGCGCTAGATCACCAATGGGTGTTCCTATTTGCTTTCGAAGCCTTGGCATTTTGACACCTTCGGGTCCCACCGGGCGTGCCAAAAATTGTTTTGGGCTGAATTAGCTCAATCAAATGGCAAATGATTATGTGCGGGCGTGCCAGAAAAGAAATAACTTCAAAGAAGAAATTACTCTTTTCAAATTGATTTGAAATAACTAATC
>BPLS01028598.1:0-31002 GCA_019656275.1 Rhododendron kiyosumense | reverse complement strand
GCATTCCCCAGAAAAAGCAACACGGCACAAGGCCAACCACCTACCTCATTAGAACTAGAAAGAGGAAAAAACAAACAATAGGTATTAAGAGTTTACAAAGACCCTGCCTGAAAAGTTCCAATTGAGGCAGAGCAACCTATTTACATTGGACTTCCTAATGTTCTCAAAGAGCTCACATAGCCATGAATATCAGAGGCAACTGCAACTTATGTCTTGGAAAATGCACCTATTCCTCTCCCTCCACTAGTGGTATACAACTGCAGCACAAGACAACTTTACCAATAGGCTTTGCAAGTTAGCACCACCGCTATGAATATTGATCCATTGAATCTCATTAAGCAAAAGGAAGCAAGGACTGTGGATGCCATTTTTCACCAAAAAGTGCTGCCACACAGAAATAGAAAAAGGGCAACCAAAGAGCAAGTGCTCATGGGATTCATCAGAATTATTACAAAGCACACAAGTAGCACATTCAATAACTCCCCAGCTATGCAATCCATCCCTAGTGGCCAACCTCCCCAAGATACACAACCATTGGATTATAACCCATCAAGGAATATGATGTTTAAACCAACAATTGTTGTTATGTTTTTTTGTTTTTTTAATCTGTGGTGATGTAATACCACTTTGTAGTCAAAGTTAACAGGTTATATGTTAAGCTAGGTACACTACAGCTGTTCCCAGAGTTTACAGGGGATACCTCAACGGATTCTTTATCCATGTGACCATTCTTCGTTTGCACCAAAAGAAGAGTAGGATTAGTGGAAGATAGTAAACCTTTTTGTATATATTAAACAAGTGTATTATGCTTGTTGTCTTATTGAGGTAAATCTATGGAGTATATTGCGGGTTGCATATGTTGGTCAAAGTTGTCGTAAGTTTCGGCTCCGTTTCGTATTTGCTTTAATCCAAATAGAGTTTCATGAAGTTTTCTGTTATATTCTTAATTACTTCCACTTGGTAAAAATTGATCGTCATGGTTTAGTTACTACAGTTTGCTTTGAAGTCCCATTTGATGACTTGGTCAATATGACTTGCATTGCTTATTTTTCAAGTAATTTGAAAGTTGATTAGTTGATCCAATAAGGTCATCTTCGGCTGCTCTCAGTAATTTTCTCTTGTTTGCCTAGCCTTTCACTTCCATCTCTGTTAAACCGTGTTTGATGCGAGTAGAGTCTTGAGGTAGGTATTCAACGGCAGAAGTCTTTGTGGGTCATTACTCATAAGCTTGGTTTAGCTACTTTTCTCGTTTGAAAATTTTGGTTTGAAAATTTTGGTTGAGACACGTGGAAAAAAAAGAAAACCATATGCCTACTTGCTTCACGTCGTGTTCTAATAAACTTGAGAAATGTAGGACCCTCATACTAATGAGTTAAAACCTCGTCTTTTCCATTTGTGCTCCATATCTTTGCTATCGGTCTGATAGGCGCATAGATGTTCACATTCGCATCCCTTAATTTATCATTGCTAAGTCTATTTTTATATTATTACTAGGAGATTTATGTTTAATTTGTGTATTGTAGGTATTTGGAGGATTTGGTACAAAAAGCGCGAAATTAAAATATTACACGGTGTTGAAAGTTGGTCCGTTTGAAGCCATTAAATTCAATTGGTTGATGTCAAGACTGCTTGTCTTGACGTTCAAAGCAAGTCGAAAGTCGTAGGATTTAACAGTTATCAAGGCTATAAGTTGCTCATGATCAAGCAAATCAAGCGCTGGAATTTTAATTCCAATGGGGGCCAATCAATTACAGCTCGGAAGGGAAATAAGTAAGGGTGTGTTTGGTTGGATGGAATGAACTTCGGAATGGAATTATTATTCCAATGGAATATGTATTCCTGTGTTTGGTTCACAAATAAGGAAGGAATGACTATTCCAAGGAGAATAACTATTCCCCCAAATGAGAGAATATGGATTCCATTAAAAAAAGAGAGGAATTGTTATTCCATTCCTATTCTTATTTTGTCGTTTTGTCGGGAAAAAGACTCTGCCCATCTCTCGCTCGCTTCTCACTCCTCCAACAAAAAAGACGATCTCAGCTTTCCTCTCTCGTCTGATCGATCGATCTTCGGTGAGTATTCTTCTCTCTCTCTCTCTCTCAAGTTGCTATTTGATTTTCTAGAGTTTGGTAGTTGACTTGATCCATAGTTTGATAACGGATCTAAACTTCTTTGAATCAAACGATTTGTATCTTGTGTTTAGCTATTCAACCAACTGATTCGTATCTTGTGTTTCATCTGCATATGTGGCTCTGTGAATATGATTTTCTAGGGTTTAGGATTTGATGATTGCTCCATAGTTTGATAGAAAGGTAAATTGGATATTTTGTGTTGTTGATTCCTTGTAAATTTTGTGTTTCAACTTGGATTTCTTTGGTGATATTCAATAGCCAGTTGGGAACTGACACTATGGTATAGGATAGCATAGTGTACGAGAAGCATGCCTGGTTGCAGGATTGGTTTAGTAGGGATGGGATTCTTCCAATCCCAGGACAAAATTTGGCTCGAAATTAATTCCAACCTCCATTTTAGAATGGGCATTGGGGTATGTGCTTGTACGAGAGTATAATTGAAATGATGATATTTCTCATTTGCCATGTAGCCGCCCCGCCTCCCCTCCATTATGTTTGTGCTAGATTTGTGCATACAAGCACCTAAACCAGTACGATGTGTATGGTTTATTTCAGAACTATTGTACTATGTGTGATGCCGAACAATTCGTATCGTTGGCCAGTTGCTAGTGGTCAGCATTGATTGATAGGTTTTAAACTGTTTTCATGCACAACGGTCAATAGATTTTTTTCCTCATCCGTCATTAATTGATTATGTTGCTTTATATTTTGATAGGTTTTAACCTGTTTTCATGCACTGATTGATATAGGTTTTAACTGCATGAGTGCATGTTGTAGGCTGGTTGTATGTATTAGGCTCTGAATCCTGTGTGCTTGAACTCGTAAATGAAAGATTGTGGTTCAGTTTCTGTACTTGTAGACAGGTGTTGGTTTAGATCACCATTTGCTAACTGTGAAATTGATTTTAGTCTTGTACCTATTTGAGGAAGGCTTTCATAGACTATTGATATTGCAGACCGCAAGAGAGAAATGAGGTGAAATCCCAAAGATATCAAAGTGCCTTATAATCTAGTTCTTGAACTGGACAGATTTGGTAACACATTTACACATTCCTACTCTCTAAATTGATGCCCTTTCTGCAGGAGCAGTTCTACTCTTTATGCCATTGGTTTCTAAATTGATGCCCTTTCTGCAGTGGCAGATTGCATTTGTGTTTTACAAGAACAATAGTAGGCTTGCCGTGCTTTTAATTTGCTGTTTGTTAGTTGCAACTTCATCTGGTTGCTAGTTCTGGTTCCATGCATTCAGATTTTAGCTAGTAGGTTTGTACTGGACTCGCCAATTCGACTGGGAGCTGTTAATACAGGAGTTGGGGTCATCCTATACGTTAGCTACATATGTGTGCAGCATCACAAATATTGTAGTTGTGCCTCTTGACATTATGTTTGCTGTTTCTTAGTTGCAATTTTATCCATATGCTAGTTTCACAAGTTTGTCCCTTACATTCATATTCTTAGGAAGTAAAAAACCAGTAGTTCAACCCATCCCTACTGAATGTTTACGTAGCACTGAAGAGTTTCTATCTTATTTCATGTTGATTCAGAGCCATCAGGATGCAGCTAATTGGAGGAATAGGAGTTTCCCACACTTTGACATGCTGAAGATTGAAGAAGCAACTAATAAGTTTAGTCAAGCTCTTGGTGTCGATCTTGATATTGCTCAAAAGAGGGACCAAATAAATGACGGGCTTCGGAAGCTTTCAAAGATATTTGTGCTTCAATGCCATGAAGCCTTGCTTGCCATAGCTCATGATCAGGCGATGACTGCTTGTTTCTTTTCCTTGAAAGACAAGGAGAAAGAAGTTTTTGAGAAGACTTTGCTTATGGGAGATTTGGAGTGAACTACTTGGTGTATTTATTTTATTTTAATTTGTTTTTTTTTTTTTTTGCAAGAAGATACATTGGATTTTAAAATTGTAAGTGTTGGGAATTCTCATATTTTAGCACCTTCTAGTAGATTTGAATTAGTAACACCTTCTATGTGATATTTTATTGTTGGGAGATGTGCATAATTTAGCTTAATATGGGTGTTTATCAATTTTCATTCCATTGAGATGTGATTCTAGCATACCAAACATAGGAATTGGAAAGTGAATGATCAATCCAGTCCCAATTCCTATCCATAACCAAACACGAGAATGGGAATCCTCATTCTAGTTTCAATTCCTCCAATTCTATTCCATTCTTAATTCCATTCCAATTTGCATTCCATTCAATCCAACCAAACGCATCCTAATTAGATTGCCATATCGTGCACTCGATGATTAAAAAAGGAAACAAATTCAAGAGGAGCAAGATTTTTGCTCTTGGAGATTGTACACGGCTGGGATTGAGAATACATGGTTGGGATCTTCTAATTAGGCCTAATAATAATAGGGGGCAATACGGTTTTAATGGGCACGGAAGACGTGGCTTATAAAAGAACGGCTGCCGACTGGAGGAGGGTTCCGAATATTTTCTACCAGCTTTAGACTTTCAGAGGTGTTTTTTCTTTCAAGTTTTGTTCAATTACTCGCACTTCGGTAATTCGTTTTAATTTATGTTCTTAATAAAAGTTATTCGCTGATATTTGATTAGTTGATATATTTTATTGTTTATTTTCCATTCCAAGTATTAGAAGCAAGTTTCAAGCTAGATTTTCTTTCGTTTCTAGTTTAATAATGAGTGAGTAGTCGTCAGGGTAGGGTTGCGGGGTGATTAGCACACCGTGACCGGTTCGGACATGTTCTGCTCCTATTTTGAAACAATAAAAATAAAAATAATAATTTTAGATTGGTAAAATACTTCCCGTGGACGAACTTGGGCATTGTCAGAACCCATGTGAACGGGGGAATGGGGGTCCAAAACTCATTCTCCACTGCGCACGAGTGAACGGCAACCATAAGGGTTCGCATCTCGTACGGAATCTTTTTCAGTCTAAAATCAAACGTTTTATAGAACACCGATTGGAGCATATGAATCCGGGCCGATTGTGAGTGCTATGAACCCTACGACCGTACATTTCATTTTAATTATTTGCAAAACCAATCAATTTCTAGGTTTTAGTTAATCTCAATCAATCTACAAGGGGTGGTTACCTAAGAGCATGTTTAAATTATAACAACTCAAGTTTTTAAGTAAGCACACATCACCGTCTTTGTGGATTCGACTCCGGACTTACTGGATATTGTGCTAAGTTGGTTTTAGCAATACGCTTGGGGCAACCCATTATTTTAGGACTAGAAAATCGTCAAGCATTTTTGGTGCCATTGCCGGGGACGGTAAAGTGTGTTAAGAATTTGGATAGTTATTTTTCTTTTTTTTCTTTTTAGTTTTTGTTTTGAGTTATCATAGGTAGAGGTAGATAATCTTCCATTGTAGGTAGGGGTGTGCATGGGTCGGGTTTGAACTCGAACCCGACCCGATCGGCTTGGGGATTTTTGGAACCGACCCGTCCGAATGAACAAGGGAAACCGTCCGATCGGATTTACGGTCGGGTCCGTCAGGCCTAGTAGAAGTAGATCAAGAAAAGAGATTTTGTAAGAGATTCAGTGGATCAGATCAAGAAGAAGAAGTAGATCAAGCAGAAAGAAGGATTTAAGCACTATAATCTCAGAAAAATATCAAAAATTTGTAGATCATAAATTAACTTACATAGTTACATGAGAGAGAGAACGAGAAACAGAGGGCAAGGCGATGGTGCCGTGGCAGTGGGCTAGTGGCCGTGGTTGGTGGGTCGACATGGTGAGAGGTGGAAAAGGGTCTCCATTTCCTAGCCCAAAGTATGAGAGAGAGGGTATCCATTTCCCAGCCCAGAGAGAGAGAGAGAGAGAGAGAGCGTGATGCAGGGCGCCTTATGAACTACGGAATAAACGCGCAACAAAATGAACACAAACTATATGTTAGAGAAAACGCTCTCTAGACTCTTTTAATTTCAATAATAATCAACAATTGATTAGCCCAGAAGGCTTACAAGTCATTAAATAGTAGAAAAACCCTAACCCTAATTGATTCGCCCCAAACCGGAAACCGAATCAATTAACGATGAAAATTACCAAAAACGCCAAAAGTCAGAAAAATAGCAAACTGAAAAATATAGGAAATTTTAAGATTTTTGCCCAAAGAACGGCCTAATTCGGATTCTCCTTGCCCAAGTTATAAGCAAATCAAATATTTCCTTAAACGGCAAATTTGGGCTTTCGGAAGCCTAAACGGCCGTAAACGGCTAAAAAACACACAGCACATAGCCAAAGGCAATGTGTCCAGACCGTTGGGCCGTTTCGGATCGAACCCAAGTGGGCCCAAAACCAAATCACTCGGTCAGTTATTTACGAAAATACCAACTAGTAGAAATAATTCTTGGAATGCTTGCGGTGGTACTCGTCCGCTATGGCATCTGCATCATCCTCCCCAGCTAAAAGGAAATTCGTCCTTGAATTTGTATCTTCATCAGACGAGCTATCACCCCGAAATGGAATCAAATGCTTGACATTGAATGCGTCGGCAGTACGAACATGACTTGGAAGCTTCAGACGGTAGGCATTCGGGTTAATCTTCTCAAGAATCTCAACAGGACCAATCTTTCGTGCTTTGAGCTTGTTATACCCCCCCTCCGGAAACCGGTCTTTGGTCAACACGGCATAAACAAAATCACCAACCTCAAACTCCACATTCCTGCGCCTTTTATCCGCTGCTTCCTTATACTTGGCAGTAATACTGTGCAAACGTTGCTCAGTATCTTGGTGAATTTGCTGCAAACTGCTCATAAACTCCTCAGCTTTTCCAGAGGTGTGTTTCCGATCAGAAACAGGTACCAAATCAACTGGAGCATGAGGATTAAAACCATTGACAACTTGAAATGGGGACAAACCGGTGGTTCGGTTGATAGAACGGTTGCAAGCAAACTCAGCCTGGCATAGTTTCTGATCCCAACTCCCACAATGGTCTACAAACAGGCTACGAAGAAGATTTCCCAGAGAACGGTTCACCACTTCAGTTTGGCCATCCGTTTGGGGGTGGTAAGCTGTGCTAAAATCCAGAGAAGTATTCGCCAGTCTCCACAGACAACGCCAGAAGTGACTCAGGAATCGTGTGTCACTATCAGAGACAATGGACTTTGGCAGCCCGTGCAAACGATAAACCTCTGTAAAATACAACTGCGCCACCTTGACCGCATTGACCGCATTTGTGGTCTTCTTGCAAGCAATAAAATGGGCCATCTTGGAGAATTGATCCACCACCACAAAAATAGAATCATTGCCTCGTTGGCTACGCGACAGTCCTAATACAAAGTCCATACTAACATCGGCCCAAGGTTGAGACGGAATAGGCAGAGGCATATATAACCCTGCACTGGTGGCCGTTCCCTTAGACACCTGGCAAATATGACAGCTTGCTACAAACTTGTAAACATCTCTTCGTAAAGTTGGCCAAAAATAAGAGGCTGACACCAATGCATGCATTTTGTTGTGACCTACATGCCCCTCATCGTGCAGTTCCTTGATAATCTTCAGGCGAAGACTAGATTCAGGAACACATAGCGCATTTCCTTTGAACAAGAACCCCCCCTGCTCGTGGAACTCAGGACAACCACCCCCAGCGAGCCCTTTAAGTATAATTGAAAAATATGGATCGGCGGCCAGTAACTCATGGAAAGCATCAAAACCAATTACCCTGGATCGCATGAGAGTCAAAAAATTGGTGCGGCGACTGAGGGCATCAGCGACCCTATTCAAGGCACCTGACTTGTGCCTAATAGAGAAAGAAAATTGTTGAATATATGTGGCCCACTTAGCATGCCTGTTGGACAACTTGTCCTGTGAACTGAGGTGCTTCAACGCCTCATGATCAGAATATAGGACAAAATCGCTATGAATAAGATAGTGATACCAATGTTTCAAGGATTGAACCAAGGCATAAAACTCCACGTCATAAGTACTGTAGTTTAACTTCGCTCCATTCAACTTCTCACTAAAGAAGGCCACTGGTTTGGAATTCTGACTAAGGACAGCCCCAATTCCAACCTTTGAAGCATCACAATGTAACTCAAAGGGTTGCAAACAATCCGGCAAGACCAGAATGGGGGCAGTGGTCAGCTTCTGCTTGATCTAGTGGAATGCACAGGTTGCCTCGTCACTCCAAGAAAACCTGCCACCTTTCATACAATCTATAATAGGGGCCATGATAGTGTTGAAATGGGGAATGAAACGACGGTAAACGTTGTAAGACCATGGAAACTGCGAACATCAAATAAAGTCCGCGGTTGGGGCGAGTTCCGAACTGCCTCAACCTTAGATTCGTCCACTAAAATACCATCCCGGGACACAATATATCCAAGAAAAAGTACTGAATCCGTCATAAAAACACACTTTTTAATTAACACAAATAGCTTCTCTGCTCGCAAGACAGTAAGAACCTCTCGCAAGTGATGCAAATGTAAGTTTGGAGTGGCACTATAAAATAAAATATCATCAAAGTAAACAACTACAGATTTACCAATAAATGGCCGAAGCGCCTGGTTCATCATCCTCATGAAAGTGCTTGCGTGCATTGGATAGGCCGAATGGCATAACCATTCATTCATAGAGCCCCTCTCTAATCTTGAAAGCTGTTTTCCACTCATCCCCGGGGCTGATCCGAAGCTGGTGATAACCGTTCTTCAAATCCAACTTTGAGAATACCTGCGCGCCACCCAACTGATCCAAGAGATCATCCAGCCTTGGTATCGGGAAACAGTATTTCATAGTAATCTTGTTAATAGCCCTACTATCCACGCACATTCTCCATGAGCTCATCTTTTTTGGGGGTTAACAAGGCTGGGACTGCACAAGGACTAAGACTTTCGCGGACAAAGCCCTTAGCCAACAGCTCCTCTACTTGACGGTGCATCTCCTCATGTTCTTTCGGGCTCATTCGGTAATGGGGACGGTTTGGCAAACTGCAGCCTGGCACTAGGTCAATCTGATGCTGGATATCTTGTAACGGTGGCAGCCCATCTGGTAACTCGGCTCGAAACACATCCCAAAATTCCTCCAGCAATGGATGAATGACAGCCGGAATATTCTGATCGGCTGAAAGCTGTGAAATTTCCTGTGCGACCAGCACAAACACCACTTTGCTTTCCGCCGCCTCCTCCTCAAACTGCGCCTGTGACAGAAGATTGGTTCCTTCCCCAACTCTAGGTTTAGGCCCAACCTCCTTTGAAGGCAATAGCGCAATTTTTGTGCCACCATATGACAGAGTATAAGTGTTAGTGCCACCGTCATGTGTAACTCGACGGTCATACTACCATGGTCGGCCCAGCAAAAGGTGGCATGCATCCATCACCACAACGGCACACCAGATTTCATCCCTGTATTTAGAACCAATAGAAAAGGCAACTAGACAACGGTTGGAAACTTTAACTTCGTTACCTCTCTTTAACCACGACAGCTTGTTTGGATTGGGATGCGGCTCTGTCTTTAACCCAAGCTTCTGGATAGCCTCTTCTGCAACCACATTCTCACAACTTCCTGAATCGATCACAAATCGGCAAACCTTACCCCCAACAGTGCAAGTAGACTGGAAAACATTACCACGGAGCCACGAATCGCCTTCACTTTCTCGAGGGGTATAACACAATCGACGAACCACTAATAACTGTCTGACATCCCCAATAACCTCCTCTACCACCTCCTCCTGCAGGGTTAATTGGTGCTCATCGTCGTAGACGACCTCCTGCTCATAGAAATCAGAATGATCAGTAACAACCCCCTCCGCATCCACAAACAAGGCTTTTCCCGCTCTATCAGTCTTCCTGCACTCGAAAGCGCAATGGCCTGGCTCACCGCACTTGAAACACTTTGAACTCGAACCTCCTGTTCTAATCGCGGGTGGGACAGTTGGAGGCAGATTTCCTGCTGGTTTCACTGGGATGGTGTTGGCCGTGGGCCGGGCCACAACACCCCAAGGAGTGGATGGTGGTCTGCGATTGGCCTGTTTCTCCAACTGTAAAGCCCTCTGATGGGCCTCTGAAACAGAATATAAATCGAACATATTTAAAGTAAACTGAAACTGCTCACGTAATCCTCCCACATACCTTGCAACCAACTGCTCATCTATCTCTGCGACGTCATTTTGGGCTACCAATTGATGAAACTCTGTGGTGTAGTCATCCACAGAGTACATGTTCTGGCGGAGATTCTGCAATCGCTGGAATATAAGACGAGAGTAGTTATGGGGAAGAAAATCCACCCGCATCTTTTTCTTCAACTTCTCCCATGAACTAATCTTGTCTTTGCCCTGCTGCAAGCGCGATAGCTTTAGTTGCTGCCACCATACCGCAGCCCTACCCCGAAACCTGGTAGCGACTAATGACACCCGTCTGTCCTCCAGGACTTGTTTAAACTCCGTTACTTCGTCAGTGGCTGTAACCCAATCCAGGAACTCCTCTGGCGTCAAACCCCCTTGAAACTCAGGCAGGTCAATCTTCAAACCAGATTCCCATTGACAGACATCACGGTGATCGGCCGCAATTTCCCGACCTCTTACCCTCGGTTGATAGTAGCTACCCATGCCAGTTCTTCCGCCACCGGATGCTCCCATCGCAAAAGGGTTTTCGGCCACTTCATCGTCCAAATCCTCGTCCTCCTGCTGAGGCTCCCGAGCATAAAGGCGATGGCGAGGAGGGTTCCCCCCAACAGCCAGGGCAGCCATTTGATCGATTAGGACGTCGATCGCATCCATCACCCGCTGCTCAAGTTGTTGGAACCACGCCTCTGTTTGCTCCTCCTGCGCAACGTCATCCCTTTCATAGATCTTCTCCACAAGAGCCGTACGACCACCTCGTCCCCCTCGACTTCCAACACGTCTAGCGGCCATAGTCGAGATCGAACTCGTGCTCTGATACCAACTGATGCAGGGCGCCTTATGAACTACGGAATAAACGTGCAACAAAATGAACACAAACTATAAGTTAGAGAAAACGCCTCTAGACTCTTTTAATTTCAATAATAATCAACAACTGATTAGTCCAGAAGGCTTACAACTCATTAAATAGTAGAAAAACCCTAACCCTAATTGATTCGCCCCAAACCGAAAACCGAATCAATTAACAATGAAAATTACCAAAAACGGCAAAAGTCATAAAAATAGCAAACTGAAAAATATAGGAAATTCTAAGATTTCTGCCCAAAGAACGGCCTAATTCAGATTCTCCTTGACCAAGTTATAAGCAAATCAAATCTTTCCTTAAATGGCAAATTTGGGCTTTCGGAAGCCTAAACGGCCGTTAACAGCTAAAAAACACACAGCACATGGCCAAAGGCAATGTGTCCAGACCGTTGGGCCGTTTCGGATCGAACCCAAGTGGGCCCAAAGCCAAATCCCTCGGTCAGTTATTTACGAAAATACCGACTAGTAGAAATAATTCTTGGAATGCTTGCGGTGGTACTCGTCCGCTATGGCATCTGCAACAGAGAGAGAGAAAGAGAGAGAGGAGGAGGAGGAGGAGTTCTCCTAGAGAACTGTGTGGCACTCGGTACTCCTTGGACTCAGTTAGAGGAGTAAGTAAGCGTATGCATGGGAGTGTGTGTGTGTGTGTGTATATATATAGTCGGGTCGGGTTGGAAACATAGAGACCTGAGAACCGAACCGAGAACCAATTTTTTACAGAAACTAATCTGTAACCAACCGCAACAGTGGTTCAAAACCGCTTGAAACCTGGGTTGGGTTGGTGTGGGCCCGCAAGTACATTGGTATTCTGCACACCCCTAATCATAGGAAAGTAATTAGCTCTAGCCTGTTTTTTTTTATTGTTGAAAAGAAAAAAAATGGCCCATTTTGCGAGGTGCTATGGAGGTTATGCAAAACAATTTGACTATTCAGTGTTACTTCCAATATTTTATGGTTTGGCCTCAGAAAATCTTTTTTCGCAAATTGCTAACCTTGAGAAAGCTTTTACTAGTGATGAAGTGGCTCTTTTACATATATTCTCAGCATCTTTGCGTAGTAGTGCTCAAGATTGGTTTAATTTTTTGAGTCCAAGATCGACATGGATTGAGATTGTAATGCAATTTTTCAAAACTTTCACTGCCTCATATCATAGGTAGAGGTAGATAATCTTTGATCGTATGTAGGTGTGTGCACGGGTCGGGTTTGAACCCGACCCGACCAGATTGGGTTGGGGATTTTTGGAATCGACCCTGTACGATTGGATTTACGGTCGGGTCCGTTGGGCCCGGTAGAAGTAGATCAAGAAAAGAGATTTTGTAAGAGATTCAGTGGATCAAATCGAGAAGAAGAATTAGATCAAGTAGAAAGAAGGATTTAAGCACTATAATCTCAGAATATATATTAGAAATTTGTGGATCATAAATATACTTACATAGTTACATGAGAGAGAGAACGAGAAACCGAGGCAAGGAGATGGCGCCGTGGCGGTGGGCCGGTGGCCATGGCTAGTGAGTCAACATTGTGAGAGGTGGAAAAGGGTCTCCATTTCCTAGCCCAGAGTATAAGAGAGAGGGTCTCCATTTCCCAGCCCAGAGAGAGAGAGAGAGGAGGGGGAGGAGGAGGAGGAGGAGGAGGAGGAGGGGAGGAGGAGTTCTCTTGGAGAACTGTGCAGCGCTTGGTACTCCTTGGACTCAGTCAGAGGAGTAAGTAAGTGTATGCATGGGAGAGTGTGTGTGTGTGTGTGTGTATAATCGGGTTGGGTTGGACCCGACGGGTTGGAAACATAGAAACCTGAGAACCGAACCGAGAACCAATTTTTTACAAAAACTAACCTGTAACCGACCGCAGCAGTGGTTTGAAACCGCTCGAAACCCTTCGGGTTGGGTCGGGTTGGTGCGGGCCCACGGGTACATGGGTATTCTGCACACCCCTAACCCTAGGAAAGCAATTACCTCTAGCCTGTTTTTTTTTAAAATTGTTGAAAAGAAAAAAAATGGCCCATTTTGCAAGGTGCTATGGAGGTTATGCAAAACAATTTGATTATTCAGTGTTACTTCCTATATTTTATGGTTTGGCCTCAAAAATTCTTTTTTCGCATATTGCTAACCTTGAGAAAGCTTTTACTAGTGATGAAGTGGCTCTTTTACATATATATTCCCAGCATCTTTGCGTAGTAGTGCTTAAGATTGGTTTAATTTTTTGAGTCCAAGATCAACATGGAGTGAGATTGTAATACAATTTTTCAAAACTTTCACTCCCTCATATCATAGGTAGAGGTAGATAATCTTCCATCGTAGGTAGGGGTGTGCACAGGTCGAGTTTGAACCCAAACTCGACCCGACATGATCGCGTTGGGGATTTTTGGAACCGACCCCGTCCGAATGAACAAGGGAAACCATCTGATCGGATTTACGGTCGGGTCCGTCGGGCCTGGTAGAAGTAGATCAAGAAAAAAGATTTTGTAAGAGATTCAATGGATTAGAAGTAGATCAAACAGAAAGAAGAATTTAAGCACTATAATCTCAGAAAAATATCAGAAATTTGTAGATCATAAATTAACTTACATAGTTACATGAGAGAGAGAACGAGAAACAGAGGGCAAGGCGATGGCGCAGTGGCGGTGGGTCGGTGGCCGTGGCTGGTGGGTCGATATGGTGAGAGGTGGAAAAGGGTCTCAATTTCCTAGCCCAGAGTATGAGAGAGAGGGTCTCCATTTCCCAGCCCATAGAGAGAGAGAGGAGGAAGAGTTCTCCTGGAGAACTGTGCGGCGCTTGGTTCTGCTAATTGGAC
Organism: Rhododendron kiyosumense; assembly: GCA_019656275.1. Lineage (NCBI taxonomy): Eukaryota > Viridiplantae > Streptophyta > Magnoliopsida > Ericales > Ericaceae > Rhododendron > Rhododendron kiyosumense. The sequence goes on along the minus strand of BPLS01028598.1, from coordinate 17,171 downwards.
TCAGTCAGAGGAGTAAGTAAATGTATGCGTGGGAGTGTGTATATATATATAGTCGGGTCGAGTCAGGTTGGACCTGACAGGTTGGAAACATAGAGACCCGAGAACCGAATCGAGAACCAATTTTATACAGAAACTAACCTGTAACCGACCGCAACAGTGGTTCGAAACCGCTCGAAACCCTTCGGATTGGGTTGGGTTGGTGCGGGCCCGCGGGTACACGGGTATTCTGCACACCCCTAATTGTAGGAAAGCAATTACCTCTGGCTTCTTTTTTTTTAATTGTTAAAAAGAAAAAAAACGGCCCATTTTGCAAGGTGCTATGGAGGTTATGCAAAACAATTTGATTGTTCAGTGTTACTTCCTATATTTTATGGTTTGGCCTCAAAAAAATCTTTTCCCCCATATTGCTAACCTTGAGAAAGCTTTTACTAGTGATAAAGTGGCTCTTTTACATATGTTCCTAGCATCTTTGCGTAGTAGTGCTCAAGATTAGTTTAATTTTTTAAGTCAAAGATCGACATAGAGTGAGATTGTAATACAATTTTTCAAAACTTTCACTCCCTCATATGAGACTCATATGCTTTTACAAGAACTATCACATTTCTAGATGATGAGTCTTTTTCGCAGTGTTGGGAGTGATTTAAAAATTCCGTATTCTCTTGGTCGAGTTTTAATTGTGAGCTTGGCAGTCTTCTGGTTACCTTTTGCCATGGTTTAAATTCTAAGACATGCCATATGGATTTTAGGTCCATTGACGAATTCCTAAATAAAAACGCTAAGAAGGCTTGGGATTACCTAGATGAATTAGCCCTAAAACTCCAATTTTGTGAGTTGACTGAAAGTTCTGAGGATACCAATTCTGATGCGAGGGAAAAAGAGGAAATAGAGCTGCTTGTCATTAGTGAAGGCTATATGCCTTTTGAGGAGTCATTGTCAATAGTTACATTGAATAATTAAATACTCTCGGCTCTAGATGGTGCCACCCTCCTACTAAGTCTCCACTTTCGTAAGAGTTTTTAAATGTGGAACTGATTGATTTTCTTGATGTTGATAAATTTAATTTAGTTTATCATTCCTATCTTGTGGATTTTGTCAACAATTTGAAAATTGATCGATCTAGTTTGGGTTGTACACTTGCTGGAACTTAAATGTCTAAAACGAATTTGGCAAATACGCTACTCGAAGTATCTTAACTTGTGGCATGGCCGAGTTCAATTCTTGATAAAAGGTTTAGAATGGAGTGCTATGTTCATTGTCTTAATTCTCGTTGGCATGATAAATGTTCGGAACCCGCGTTTGGCTGCACGTACATAAACTCTTTCTCTATCTCTTTTCTTTTTCTCTTTTGATGGTCTGGTATAGTCACCCATTTTTTGCTTAAGAAATGGGGAGAAAAATCGTACCCGTGTCTTTCGTTTGAAGAAAGTGGATGATTTCTTGTATTTCATTTTATTTTTTGCCTTGTTTATTTCTTTTAGTTACTTGGAGGCTAACATTTTGCAGGTTATTTGATCCAAGTTGGGGGTCTCCCTCTCTTTATAATTTACTCTGCTTAGCCCCTCATTTTCGAGGTGATATCTCTCATCTCTTTTACGTTTCTATCCTATCTTTATTTTTCATGCTTTCAATGAGGACATTGAATAGTTCAAGTTGGGGGGAGGGATTACTTTGTTCTTTATCTTGTTAATAAAAAAATTAAATTAAAAAAATGGTGAAAATCTTTTGGCATGAGACTTGAAGGCTATTGAGATTGGCTCGTGATTGATTGAGTTTGACATGTGATAGTCATTCTTTTAATATTGTGGTAGCATTATAATTCTTTTTGCTAGCTTGCCACGAAGAATTTGTCATGGCATTTATTTTTAGCACATTTGCACTTCACGTTTATTTAGGCTTTGGTTGCTTGTGAGCTGTGACTTAATCATTCTCGATGGCTAGTTTAGTGGAGACTTATGCCTATGTGAGTTTAGAGCCTACTTTTTCTTGGAGTGTTGTCAAATAAACTTTTATTTGTCACGAAAGAGTAAATTCATTGTGGGTCTCATTGTTTTTGTTTTAAGTGTTGGGAATGTTTTAAATTTTTTACTTATCTGTTGGGTTTGGAAAGTTGTATGGTTGTGTTACCCCTTGGAGAAGATTATAGGCCATCTTTGTTATTTTGAGCTAGTTCATTTTTTATTTTTATACATTTATATCATATGAGCCCATTTGAGCCTCTCACGTGATACCATTTTCTTGTTGAGCTCCTTCATCTATATTGTGTCTCGAGAAGGGTTAGTTAATGATGTGGAGGTGAATTATTCAGAAGAGAGGGAGTAAATGTAGTGAGAATTGAGCTTTATTGATTGGTGATCTTTCCCATTAAAAAAATATCAAAAAAAAAAGAAAAAAGAAAAAAAAGAGGCAAAAAGGGAAGATACCAAATTATTGAGGAAATGAGAAATACTTGGTCTTGATCTGGGATAGAAAGGTAGGAATGAGAGATGTGGTGGAGTTGAAAAAAAAAAGAGAAGAAAAGGGGCACACATTATTATATTTGCCCTATGCAAATTGTTGTGAACCATTCTCAGACACTTGAATATTTTACCTAGCCTTGAAATATTTTCCCTAACCTAATGTTATAACCGGAATTGAAGTCTTATTTGATTCTAGGGGCAATGTGTTGTGGATTGATGGATAGAGAGAGTTCCTGATACTTGACTTTCCTTTCATGATATCATGTGTCCACTTTATAAGGCTTTTTTTTAGTGTCAACTTGTGCGGAGTATTTTGCTTTCATTTTCATAATTTCCAACCGCACACATTGAGATTATATAATATGCACCTTGTTTCAAGTGATTTCATTTGTTGAGTGCATGACACTGTAGACACCCCAATCTGGGCCTCTGAATAATCTTTAAATTCCCCGATGATGAAATAAGGAAAAATATACCTTCAAGGCTTGGATTGTTGCTCCTTCGCTACTTCTTCTCTAAACCTCAAGAAAACCCCATTTCCAAACATGTAGGGTGGCCCCCGATTCAATTGCAAAGATAAAAACACGTTTGCATGGTTAAAAACAACTTTTTCTATGACACACCGATGATAAAATGGGCACACATTTTAATGTATAAAACTTCTTTTAGTAAACCCAATTGGGTTAGAAAGAGGATTCGACAAGCTTTCCAACGCTTCGAAAAACGCCCAAATCCGAGTTCGGGAGTGTCCGGAGCACCCCTGCGAAGTTTGGTGTGCTGAGCTATCTCACAATACCGAGCGGCGTTTCAAAACGTCGCGCGGCATTTCAGAAACGCAGTGCGGCATTTCAAGAAATTTCAAAAAAATCACTCTACCGCATGAGATTTCAATATACAGCACGGCATTTCTCCTTATGTCGCGCGGCGTTTCGGGAAAAAGTTCTGACAGTTGCAGAAAGGTATCGGCCACTCTAGCAGATGCAATATTTCGGTTCAGAAGCCACCTCCCCTCTTTGCAGTGCTCATCCTTGGCTCTCTTGCCTATAAATACACCCCCGCTCTAGTTGAGAAGCACCCCTTCAACTCCAAGTAAAGTTATTCTGCCATTTTCTAGACTCCCATTCTCTCTCTCTTGATTCTCTCTCTACAACTTCTTACACCCATTACAATATACATCTCTCTCCCTCTACACTCATTTGCTCACAAGTCTCTCAAAACTCAATTCAAATCAACATTCACTCTCCATTTTCAAGCACATTCAAGCTTCAATCAAAGGAGTTTTCAAGTCCAAATCAACTTCCATTCTTCCATCTTCAAGCACATCCAAGCTTTTTTCCACAGGTATAAACATAATCCTTGGATTAAAGTACGTTTAGCTTTGAGGGGAGCCGATCGAGGCCCTTCTCAGTCTTTCTATACTGAATTTGGGTCTCAAACGAGCTTTATATTCAAATAGCACAAAAAAATAGTTTTTGTTTCGGATACGCTACATCATGCGGCGTTTTGCAACTCCGCACGGCGTAGTGTATTACGCCGTACGATATTTTATTTCTTTTACACATTCTTTCTTATGTTATTTAGTTTAGTCTGTTTATTACTTCTCTGTGCGGATACATTCCAGAATCAAGTTTTATGTTAAGAGTCATCTTTTTTTATTTTATTAAATCTTTTAACACTTTCAAAAAACTCTTAACATTGCTTTACATAATAAGATAAACAAAACGATATCGTAAATCATTTTTTTTCAGAGATTCGGAAAAATATAAAAAACTATTTTTGTGGATCTACGTTTATTTTGTCATGTAAAAGCTAACTGATTCTGGAATGCGTTGACAGGTGCACCGCACGGCGTTTTAGTTATACCGTGCGATGCATCCGGTCCGTCGCGCGGAGTTTCATTTAATATTGATAGACTGCCGTAATGCTGTTATTTCATTTTCTGTACATTGCTCATCATTTCATACTATACAGTTCGCACCACAAGCACAGCAATGTGTGATACTAAACCCCATGTCCCTTTCCCATACATGTTTTAATCAAAGTAAAGTTTTTCAAATGATATTAAATCCCCCATTCAAAATGCTAAGTAGAGACCGGTTTTTACCGGGCGAGCGGGGTGCTTTTTCAACAAAACCTTTCTAGTTCGTAATGTGGCTCCCGAACCCAAAATCTCAATGTTTTCACTAGGTCAAAAGCCTTTCTTTTCAAATCAAGTTCTCGGTTTCTCGGATCATCCATCTCAAAAATCCGGGTGGCGACTCTTCTTTTGTCCATGCGCCGGGGCGGAGAGCCCACAGTGGCGACTCCACTGGGGACATTGCATTAATTAAAAATTGGAAATTAATACATGAATGAACAATATTTTAAAAGTCTGTCAAAACAGTACGCTACACGCTGCTGAAGAACGGAATGGTGACGTAACAGGATTTTACATCCGACCAATCCGAACTGAGACTTTTACTATTGTTCGCTTGTGTAATTTTCTCCAAATATTGATTAATAAAGTGGGTCAAGCTTGAAAGACATTTTCTTTGGGGGATTTAAAATCATTTGAAAAATTTTAACTTTGTTTTATTTTACACTCTGCACCGCACAAGTCTCGCCAGTGTGTTTCGGCAATCTTACCCGGTTCGCCGGCGACAAACTCTCCCGAAATGCCTTGCAACCCTCGACGATGATGAGCCATCGTGCTGTTCGACCATTGTCTTGCAATACACTTGACATGGGGAGTACATCTTGGCTCTAGTCCGGGGAACCCTCCTGAGACCCAAACCGGCCTTCGCACTTGTACATAACCATAGAACCATCCCAACTAAGACAGGAGCCTGCGGTTAGGACTTATGTGATATATCTTGTTTATGTGCATTTCTTTTCTGTGCATGCATAGCATTCATACATTATTGCATTTTGCAGACTAGAGGATAGGATTCTTTTAGGACTCTTCACCTTCCCTCGGTCAGTCTAGGAGACTCTAAATTCATGGAGTTTGTGATACCTCCGGCGTTTGCCGTGCCCATACGGCGTCCCTGGTTCAGTCTAGCCTTAAGAAATATTGGTATTTGGATTCTGGCAGTCATATTGCTTTGTCTCGGATGGTTAAGATAAGGTGATTGGCTCTGATCCCGAACGAATGGGATTTAACCTACCTGACATGACCTACCCGGATTGTCCGAAGTCATCTGTGCCATGTTTTAAGTGAGATTTGAACCATGGTAGGTCCTTAGGTCAGTCTAGGAGACTCTAAATCCATGGAGTATGAGATACCTCCGGTGTTCGCCGTGCTCGAACGACCCTTCTAGTCCAGATCTAGCCTTAGAACGTGCTTGTATCAAGGTTTCGGCAACCTCATCGCTTTGTCTTGGATGGTCAAGATAAGGAGATTGGCTCTGATTCTAAAGCATTCGAAATTTAACCTACCTGACACGACTTACCCGTGGCTGCTGGAACCCTCGGTACAGTCATATCCTAAGTGAGATTTAGAGTTGAGGTAGGTCTTAGAACATAGGCGACGCCGACGACATTACATGGGCACGATTCTCAGGCAAAATTTGAGCTGCCTTTTTGCTTTACTGTCAGTGCTAAAACATTGGTCGTTTAAAAGAAAAGACTGTACCCAATTGGTTTCGTCCACACCGAAGGTTGGTCCGCACAGACACCATGGAAGAAACCCAGTTAATTGAGGTTGAGGTATTATAAGAAGGACAGTCATCAGCAGAAGCAGCAATACCGCCCGAAAATCCCTTACCAATGGCTGACCAAGGAAATGAGGTGGAAGAACTCAGGCAGAACATGATAGCTTTGGATACCCAGCTTAAGCAATCCATTGCCAATGTCAATGCACAACTCAATGCTTCCGTTGCCTCCATGCAAAAAGACATGCTCATGATAATGGAAAGTATGCAGGAAATCAGCGATAAGCTTCAGACTAGGCCACCCCCACAACCTGAACAACCCAAAGGAGAAACACCAGTAGCAGATCCTAACCTAGCTGCCCTCATTGCCAAAATCAGTAAGCTAGAGGAGTCTGTTCAAGAAACCAAGCTGCTTGGGAAGGGAGAAATTGACATGAGCGAGCTGTGCCTATTCCCAAATGCTAAACTATCAGAAAAGTTCAAAGGCGTGGACTTTGCAAAATTCGACGGCACCGGAGATCCAAAGGCCCACCTTCAGGGGTATGTTGGTTCTCTCACCATGCGAGGAATTGAAAAAGATGCCATGGCTCAGCTGTTTCATGAGTCACTTACTAGCCCGACTCTACAATGGTTCCTTTCCTTGGTACCCTCAAAGAAAAAGACGTGGGAGGACATTGGAATTGCTTTCGTGTCCCAATATGACTTCAACGTTGAGCTGAAAATGACCACCCGAGAGCTTGAGAACACCAAAATGGGTGAAAATGAGAGTTTCGCTGACTATGTAAAAAGGTGGAGAGCCAAAGCTGCCCTGATGCATAATAAGCCAGACCTAAAAGAGCAGATACGTATCATCACTAAAAACCTACCCAGTGCCTTTACCCCTTACATGGTTTTGTCGCAGTCATCTCCTAATTTTGAGACCTTCTACGATTCTGGATTGGCTGTTGAAGAAGCACTTAGGGACGGTACCCTCGAAAAGAAAGAACCTACCTTAAAAGGCAAGGGACTTCATCCCGGCGATGGCGAAGTCCTTTTCGGAAACAACAATACCTTCCACAACGGGAACTCCTCAAATGCCAAATCCCTTGAAATAAACCAGATAATTGATAAACCAACTCGAACCTTCACTCAACTCAACACACCCCTATCCACACTCTATGAACAGCTCCTCAAAGCCGGTCTCATCAAGCCACTCCTTCCAACTCCTCTACCCAAAAACTTCCAGCTTACCACGACCCAAATGCCTTCTGCGCCTTTCACCAAATGCCTGGCCATGTTACCGATAAGTGTCACCGTCTCCGTCACAAAATTTAAGACCTTATCGAAAGCAAAACCATCCTTCCGCCACCAAAGGAATCAAGCACCTTGTCAAACCACCATATTAACACCAGCTCCCCTACATTTGACCCCACTCACTATATCATCCCTACTCATCTGCCCAAACCAATTGTACCCATTCCTGATGAATCCAGTATTTCGGTATTAGAGTTCGAACCAACAACAGAGCAAACAGAACTAAAGAATTGAGGAAGGCTGTGGAGGAAATGGGCTGAAAAATGGATACGCAAATGATCCAAATAGGGGCTTTGACACAAAAGATGGATAGTCTCCTCACGTTCATAGTCTCGGATCCTTAGCATTTTGCTTTGGAGGGCGTTCACCCTCAAAGATGAAGCTATCCGAAATGTTCAAAGGCTTAGCTGAAGCAAGCGAGGCCTGCAATACACGCAAAGATTCCGGTGCTACAATGAATCCTCAACTCAGTCGCAAAACCAAATCAAGGGTCTTCTCCCATTTCTCCGAACCACAATCCCTGGTTTATGAAAAGCTCTTCAAAGCTGGCCTCATCAAGCCGCTCCCTCCAGCTCCTCTACCTCAAAAGCTTTCAGCATCCCATAACCCAGATTCCTTCTGCATCTTCCATCAAATGTCCGGCCATAACACAAACAGCTGCATCCGCCTTCGCCATGCTATCCAAGTCTTCATTGATAACAAGGTTATTAAGGCACCTCCTCAACCGAAGCCAGACCCCGTGCCCAAGCGCAATCCTTGCATCAACGCCACCTTCTTCAACGAGGAGGAGTAAAATGTCAAAAGCCATGCAACTATCCGACTTTCCACGAGTTTTGGAAATCTTTGAAGTTTCGAGTCAAGTTTTCATCCTTGTTGCGTCAGTCTACACTTCGAGTCTTTCATGTTTTCATGTTCGTGTCTGTATGTTGTCAAAAAAAAAAAAATCAAAGTAGAGAGTCAGTTTTGTAATCTTGAACTACGCTGTGACCTGATTCCTTTACGGGATACGTAGGCAGCCTCACCCTGAGGACCGGTCATGAGCATTCAAGTCAATCCCAAGATTCAGTCATAGTCTTTCGAGTCAACCCCTGCTTGTTCGGCCGCTGTCTTTCAAGTGTCACGTATTTGTGTCAAAATCATCATAATAAACTCAGGTTTTTGTGATTATCCCTGGCCCAACTCTGAATCGTTTTCAGCCATCATTTGAGAATCAAAATGATCACTTCAAAACACGAGATGATTTTTGATTGAACCCTCACCCTATGCAAAAAGAACAATTTCAAGGGACTGTTCCCCGACTCCATTCCAATGAATAATGCCTTAACTCTGAAAAAAAGGAGCTCGTTAGGTAAAATCTCAAAATCTGACCTAGGAAAAAGTTAGAGCATGCAAAAAAAAGCCTTTCAACGAGCATCTGGGATTTAGTTGTTAGGTTGTGCAATCCAAAATGAAGAAAGGCGATCGTTTCTTTCATCATACGCATAAAGATATATCCTTTGACAGCCACTTTGAGCCACAATTAAATTCGTTGAAAAAAAAACCAGCTAGCCAGCTATCCCCCATATTGGGGTGAAATGAAAAATAAAAGTGCCAAAAGAAACTTTGAAATTCAAATCATCAAAAGGGATAAAGTGTCAAACAAATCAAGATTCAAAGCATCAACAGGATAAAAGTGCCAAACGCACTGAGAGGCATCGAAGGCACGAGGAAGCAAATGAAAAATGAAAAGAAGGCACCTGCAATTCAAAGATAGCTACTAGCTTTGAAAACCCAAAAGAAAGTGAAATTTTTGAGCCTAATATCCTTTCTTTGTCAAGCCTAAACCATGGCCCACATTACAACCCAAAAAGTCCTTTCGGATTGAAAAGCATGACTTAATAGCAAGAGTCTTAGGTGTTACGTTAAAGGGCATTAATACATCAAGGCATTGTGCAAAACCCACATCAATCCAGGCGAAAATCCAAACGGGGACATGGGCTGTCATTAGCAACTTGGTTCATGATAAAAACTCTCGTGTTTTGATCAATTGATGGAGTAAAACAAATTTTGAAGGGAAAAATCACAAAATCTGGTTTGTCATAAATTATGGGACATGAATCCTGTTTTCTTCGAAGAGTCGAACTCTCCGCCCAATCTGAGACACTATTCAAAAGTCTCTTCATTCATGGTCTTTCCTCCCTTCGTATATTTGAGTCAATCCTGCCAAAATTCACTCCCTTTGCTAAAAGGTCGAACCAGTCGTCTTAGTCTTGCCAATCCTAAACTCGTGAAAGTCACACCTGAGAAAAGCTCGTTAGGCCATCATCATAGCCTGGATTGCACTTGGTCAACTGCTTTTCAATACCATCAGGACTAGGGTCGTTACCCACTGCGGTACATCGGCTCAATGTCATCTACCGGGAAAAGCAAATCCAAGACTCAAACCCCAGCCAAAGGCAAACCCTTGCTCAGATCCGGTACGGAATTCAACCCAAATTTGAAATTCTTGAGAATGCCAGTCTACTGACAGTAAAGCAAATAGGGAACTCAGACATGTCCCTAGAATAATATCATCGTTGTTGTTCGGTGTCATACGCGAATCTCGAATGTTGTCCAAAAGTCATTCAACCAAGTTACGGTCCAAAAGACCTAAGCTTCTCATTCAACCAAGCTACGATCCAAAAGGCCTAATGCTTCTTAATCTCCCAAGCTATGGTCCAAAGACCTAATGCTTCTTTATCTATCGAGCAATGGTCAAAAGGACCTAAGCTTCTCAGTCAATCGGCAACGGTCAAAATGACCTAAGCTTCTTTGTCTATCGAGCAACGGTCAAAAGGACCTAAGCTTCCCAGTTAATTGGTGACGGTCAAAATGACCTAAGCTTCTTCGTTTATCGGCGACGGTCAAAAGGACCTAAACTTCTTCGTTTATCGAGCGACGGTCCAAAAGACCTAAGCTTCTCAATCAACCGAGCTACGGTCTAACCGACCTAAAGTCTCTTAGTTTCTCGAGCTACGGTCTAACCGACCTAAAGTCTCATCGTCTCTCGGGCTACAGTCTAACCGACCTAATGTCTCTTCGTCTCTCGAGCTATGGTATAACCGATCTAGAAGCCTTTTAGTCTCTCGAGCTGCACTTCGTCCTCTGGGACTGTACTTTGTTTAGCACTTCGTCCTCCGGGACTCGCACTCAATCTACACTTCATCCCCTGGGACTGCGCTTTGTCCTCTGGGACTTCACTTTGTCAAGCACTTCGACCTCTGGGACTCGCACTCTGTCTGCACTTCATCCTCTGGGACTCACTTTTGTCATACTTGTATTGATTTTACATGCTCACATGACATTCCACGACATATCAACTTGCATCATTATTCATGTATTGTCTCAACCAAACTTCAAATTCAAGCTGCTCAAGTTCAAGCCATTTTCAAAAATTCAAGCTACAAGTCTCTTCCAAAATTCAAGCTTTTCAAAATTCAAGTTCAAGTTCAAGTCTCTTTCAAAATTCAAGCTATTCAAGTCTCTTTCAAAATTCAAACTATTCAATTTCAAGTCTCAAATTCAAGTCTCTTTCAAACTTCAAGCTTTTCAAATTCAAATCTCCTTCAAAATTCAAGTCTCTTTCAAACTTTAAGCTATTCAAATTCAAGCCTCCTTCAAAATTCAAGTCTCTTTCAAAATTCAAACTATTCAATTTCAAGTCTCAAATTCAAGTCTCTTTTCAAAATTCAAGTCTCAAATTCAAGTCTCTTTCAAAATCCAAGCTCTTCAAATTCAAGCCACTCAAATTGAAGCTAAAACTATTTCCAAAATTCAAGTCAAATTCAAGAAAATTCAAGTTTTTCAAAGTTCAAGTCTCTTCGCCGTCTAAGCATTAAAATTTGTCAAAATGACCATGCTTTGGTCAAAAGGCACATTTTCGTCCTCTGGGACTCGTTTGCTTGGTTAAAAATAACTTTTTCAATGACACACCGATGGTAAAATGGGTACACAATTCAATGTATAAAACTTCTTTTAGTAAACCCAATTGGGTTAGAAAGAGGACTCGACAAGCTTTCCAACGCTTCGAAAAACGCCCAAATCCGAGTTCGGGAGTATCCGGAGCACCCCTGCGAAATTTGGTGTGCTGAGCTGTCTCACAATACCGTGCGGCGTTTCAAAACGTCGCGCGGCATTTCAGAAACGCAGTGCGGCATTTCAAGAAATTTCAAAAAAAATCACTCCGCCGCACGAGATTTCAATATACAGCACGGCATTTCTCCTTATGTCGCGCGGCGTTTCGGGAAAAAGTTCTGACAGTTGCAGAAAGCTGTCAGCCATGCCAGCAGATGCAATATTTCGGCCCAGAAGCCACCTCCCCTCTTTGCAGTGCTCATCCTTGGCTCTCTTGCCTATAAATACACCCCCCCTCTAGTTGAGAAGCACCCCTTCAACTCCAAGTAAAGTTACTCTGCCATTTTCTAGACTCCCATTCTCTCTCTCTAAAAAGACCTCTCTCTCTTGATTCTCTCTCTACAACTTCTTACACCTATTACAATATACATCTCTCTCTCTACACTCATTTGCTCACAAGTCTCTCAAAACTCAATCTAAATCAACATTCACTCTCCATTTTCAAGCCCATTCAAGCTTCAATCAAAGGAGTTTTCAAGTCCAAATCAACTTCCATTCCTCCATCTTCAAGCACATCCAAGCTTTGATCCAAAGGTATAAACATAATCCTTGGGTTAAACTACGTTTAGCTTTGAGGGGAGTCGATCGAGGCCCTTCTCAGTCTTTCTATACTGAGCTTGGGTCTCAAACGAGCTTTATATTCAAAAAGCACAAAAAAATAGTTTCTGTTTCGGATATGCAACATCGTGTGGCGTTTTGCAACTCCGCACAGCGTAGTGTATTATGCCGTGCGATATTTTATTTCTTTTACACATTCTTTCTTATGTTATTTAGTTTAGTCTGTTTATTACTTCTCTGTGCGGGTACATTCCAGAATCAAGTTTTATGTTAAGAGTCATCTTTTTTTATTTTATTAAATCTTTTAACACTTTAAAAAAACTCTTAACATTGCTTTACATAATAAGATAAACAAAACGATCTCGTAAATCATTTTTTTTCAGAGATTCGGAAAAATATAAAAAACTATTTTTGTGGATCTACGTTTATTTTGTCATGTAAAAGCTAACTGATTCTGGAATGCGTTGACAGGTGCACCGCATGGCGTTTTAGTTATACCGTGCGATGCATCCGGTCCGTCGCGCGGTGTTTCACTTAATATTGATAGATTGCCGTAATGCTTTTATTTCATTTTCTGTACATTGCTCATCATTTCATATTGTACAGTTTGTTGCACCACAAGCTCGGCAATGTGTTATATTAAACCCCATGTCCCTTTCCCATACAGGTTTTAATCAAATTAAAATTTTTCAAATGATATTAAATCCCCCATTCAAAATGCTAAGTAGAGACTGGTTTTTACCGGGCGAGTGGGGTGCTTTTTCAACAAAACCTTCCTTGTTCGTAACGTGGCTCCCGAACCCAAAATCTCAACGTTTTCGCTAGATCAAAAGTCTTTCTTTTCAAATCAAGTTCTCGGGTTTCTCGGATCATCCATCTCAAAAATCCGGGTGGTGACTCTTATTTTGGCCATGCGCCGGGGCGGGGAGCCCACAGACACAATGATATTTAAAGTCAAGACTCGGTCCAGAGAGAACTTCTGGTTATTTTTCACTTGTGACCGAAGCCCTTGTTCACACACGCTAAGTATAGGTGCCGTGACTCATTTTTATGACCTGATAGTATCTAGAACTGCTTATGTCGTTATCTCTTTGCAATGGCTTCATATTCTTTACTTGAGATATCATTGAGCTGTCTTATAGGTTTTCGGGTTTCATGTGAAGAGGATTCACGGTGTTTTATGAGTGATCACTGTAGAAAACCCTCAGAAGACTTCACTCATCTTACCGGGGCCGTCTGGGGGTTTTAAAGAACTATTGGTTTTAATTTGTTTTTTTTAGTTGCATTTTGTTTTCTTTGCTTGGGACTAGTAAAGTGTAAGTTGGGGGTGTAATAGATGCGTAAATGTTCACATACGCGCCCCTTAATTTATTTTTACTAAGTTTATTTTTATATTATTACTTGGAGATTTATGCTTAATTTGTGTATTATAGGTATTTGGAGGATTTGGTTCAAAAAGCACGAAATTAAAATATTACACGGTGTTGGAAGTTGGTCCGTTTGAAGCCTAATTCAATTGTTTAAATTATAACAACTCGAGTTTTTAAGTCAGTACACATCACTATCTTTGTGGATTCAACTCCGGACTTACCGGATATTGTGCTACGTCGGTTGCAACCACGCTTGGGACAACTCATTATTTTAGGATTTGGAATCGTCAAGCACGGTCTATATATATATTTGCTGAGTCAAGCCATTTTATTCTAATAAAAGGACCAAGTTTCCTTGGACCAGAACTTGAAGAATGATAGCTTCACTTTTCGCTTTCCTTTTATCCTTTGTTCGTGAATAAGGAAAGGTTATTGTGATGGGTAAGTCGAGTTTGGACCTTTTGTTTCTCCTTCTTTCTTGTATACTCGGAAGTTTTCGCCTAAACACTGCTCAGATTCAGATGTGTATCAACACACCCAATTTCACTAATAACAGTGCATATGGTGAAAACCGCAAAGAAATTCTATCTTCCCTTGCCTCTAGTGTCAAAGACAATGGTGGGTTTTATATTGGCCACATTGGGGAAGGCTCTGAAGGGTTTATGTTCTCGGACTCTGCAGAAGTGACCTTCACAATGAAGATTGTTTCAGCTGTGTCAATTCCTCGAGTCAAGATATCATTGAGAAATGTCCCTACCAGAAAGATGCCACAGATTTCGGACCCCATCTTCATGCATTGTCCGGTACTCAGACAAGTCCTTTTCCAGGATAACTGACTCAAGTCCAGCTCAGTTAATTTACAATTTAGGCAAAATCACCAACAACACCGATGAGTTTGATCAGGCCTTGTTTAGTTTGGTTGATAGCCTTATAGATACTGCTGCCAACAGTCCTAGATCCAAGTTTGCAACTGGTGCAAAAAAGTTTTCAGAATATGACTCTATCTATGCTCTCATGGAGTGTATCCCTGGCCAAACACCAGATGATTGTAGGTATTGTCTAAGACGAGCAGTGTCTGATTATCAAGAATGTTGTACAAGGAAGCGAGGAGTTCTTCTTCTTAGACCAACCTGTATTTTTCAGTATGATTTGTCTCCTTTCATTGAAATTACCACTGATGCGGCCTCACCGCCACCCCCACTACCCGTTGATACTTTTGCTCCACCCCCAACAAAAAACATGACAAAGAAACAAGGTACGCCCACTTCTCCTCGGTAAACGGATTTGTTACTTTGTAGCTAGCATTTATTTCCACTGAAAAAAAAAAAGAAAAGTTGTATAAGTATTATTCCAGAAAATTGCTTATTACTATGATAAACAATTAAGGGAAAAAAAATTGAAATGGTCCCTATAGTTAAGTGTTTGTGTCATTTTGGTTCATGTAGTTGTAATTGGCTTAATTTACACTCTGTACTTTTCATTTTGTTCCAACTTGGTCCAATTACTAACCGCCGTTAGTCTTTTTAACAGCAAAATCAAATAGCCCATTTTTTGGGGGTTAAAACAGTAATTCTCTCATTCCTCTCTTACCCTAATATTAGAGGTGTGCATGGGTCATGCGGTCAGGTTTGACCATTGAACCCGAACCCGACTCGACATGGCCGGTAACAAATATTTTAGGCCCGCAAACCGAACCAAAAAGGGGTAAGAATCGTCCGTGATTACGTCGGGTCGGGTCGGACTAAAAACCGAATTAATCTTTATGAATTGGTTGGGTCGAGAAAAAAACGCAACAACTCGAACCCCGAACCAAAATCTGATTTTTAACAGAAAATGAACTCGTACCCGTCCGAAGCACATATTCGACCCCTCCTGGGACCCTTCGGGTCGAGTCCGCGGGTGGACGGATATTTTGCACAGGCCTGCCTATTATATCTCTGAATCGAAACATAGCTCATTCTTCCGTTCTCCATTGATAAGGAGGCACTTAAGAAGAAATTTGCCTATAGTTTTCTGCAAAAAGTTGCCCTCTAATTCAGCATTTTCATGATCATCCATAAGGCAACATAATCACTGGTATTGTCTACCTGTTTTACTTGTGCACAAATACTGAGAAGCTTTATTTTTCTGCATAGTACTGAAAATACATATAGAGCCATGTCCAAAAGTCACAACATGATAAAGAACCATGTCCAAAAGTCAGAATATTACATAAACTCAGGGGGGCTAAATAAGCCAAGTGGCTTATTTTTTTTGTCCTTATTCAATTTTTTTTCCCATTTGTTAGTTTTTTTTATCAATTTTTTCGGGATTATTACTTCATCATGACGAGAGGAACCTAAAAAGTAAAAAATTACCATCAAAATTCAATTTTTTTGAATAAAGACGAAAAAATTGACTTATTGGTTTAGTTTTGTCTTTATTATCTTATTTTTATCTTTATTTAAAAGGACTAACGGCAGTTAGCAATTGGACCAAATTGGAACAAAATGAAAAGTACAGAGTATAAATCGAGCCAATTGCAACTACATGGACCAAGTTGACACAAATATTTAACTACATAGACCATTTCGGTTTTTTTCCCAACATTTAATGCAAAAGTCGGGATGTGTTGACAATGCATTAATGAGGCACGTTGGGATGATGATGCCTCATTATGGTATTGCTTGGATGAGCAACTCTATTAACCCAACTAAATTAGAAACCGGAAAATTGAGATAAATAAATCCTTTCTGTATCTCAATTCGTTTAACCTATTAATGCCTGCAGACAACAGGAGTCACAAATTACGGACTGCTATTATCATTGTTGTTCCAACGAGTATCTTATTAGTGTTTATTGGCTCTACCTTTTTCCAATTGAGGAAGAGAATCAAAAGTAAGTTGATTTATGCTTTACAGTTTGTTGTTATTGAAGTTGAAGAGCATTATCATAGTTGTGATTTCACAGAGATTGGATTCTGGTTACCTATGCAATTTTATCTTGGCTTTGGTTTGCTATTTTGATTCTCTTGAAATTGCGGAAACTTGTTTAGCTAACGGTTTTCCAATCCAGGATTATGTTTCTGCTGTAGACCCAATTTTTTCAAGAGAACAGCAAAGAGATGTTCCGCAAATTCTGGAATACCATATGATCAGCTCAATGTTTAACACAATGCAAAAGTTTTTTTTTTGAAATAGCAACCAAACAGGGTGATTGATCGTATCCATTTCCGTACCCAAACTAAACATGCAAACTTTCAATTGGGGACTCTAGACACGCCATCAGGCTAATTTTTTGATCAGCAAAAGTAACGGCAAACTTTATTTTATGTTTATTTTCCATTTCGTTGTGGTCAACAGGTTCACACACAGATATTTCATCCAAAGGTGATGGAAACATTGGTTTACCTACTTTCAATGTTGTCACAATTGCAAAAGCTACAAACAACTTTTCCAGTTCAAATAAGGTTGGAGAAGGTGGGTTTGGACCTGTTTTCAAGGTGATTTCAGTTGCACATACTGATACATGCCTTGAGAACATATACTGCCTTGTTATTTTGTATGTTCAAATCTGAAACATGACATTTTGAAAAGTTATTGTTCTATAAACTTCAGGGTCAGCTATCAACTGGACAGCTGATAGCAGTCAAAAGGAACTCAGAAAAGTCCAATCAAGGGCTATGTGAATTTAAAAATGAGGTTATCTTGATTGCCAAACTTCAACACCGG
>BPLS01028597.1:0-34982 GCA_019656275.1 Rhododendron kiyosumense | reverse complement strand
AACTTTTCGAAAAAGTAAAAGGGTAAATCCGTAAAAGTTAGCAAGTTGAATAGGCCAGGAGATACTCCTGATTCTCTCTCGTGGGAGAATCAGGGTTCAAGCCTCATTATAGGTGTTAGAAGTGTTTGGGGTTCAGGCTATGGACAACTTCTCGACTGTTGTGGATTAATTAACTAACTCCCGCTAACCCTACTGATGTATAAAATACTAGTGCTAGCCCGTGCCTACGGCACTACGCATTCCAGTTGAAAGGAGATAGCAGTTGTGTGATTTAGGTGAAAACCATGGACACTTAACCGGAAAGTAGGATGATGCACTACAGCTTTGGATCAAATGAATCTAAGCCGTTCCAACAACTTTTCCCCACACCCTTCTGTTTTATAATAGAGATTGACACACACAAAAAATAAAAATTAGGCGCAATCATTGTTCCCTAGAAAGATTGAATTCTCCAAATTAGATGAACTTGTTTGACCATGTTCCAAAATATTCATCTATTTGGCTTTTGATCAATCAAATTCCCTTTTGTTCTTGTATTTTTATAATATAAAGTAGTTTTCGGAAAAAGTTAAAGGGGTAAAGTTAGAGTAGTTGAATAGGTGCAACCATTGTTCCTAATAAAATTGAATTCTCAAAATTTGACCTATTATTATTATTTTATATATTAGTATAATACAACAAGCATTACCTAAACTAATACTCCAATCATACAACTCATAAAGCAATAATTAAACTTGAAAATCCCAAATTCAACCTTAATAAATGCATTGAAATTGAATCTAACCGTCAAGAAACTTATCCGCGGTTGAATCCTTGAACTCCATTAGAGAACAAACCGAATGCAGCTTCAACGAATCAGCGAGAATTTTTGAATTAGAATTCGAATCCGAAACGAAATCACAGACCGACGATTTATTTATTTTTTAATTTACGGACGTATAGGAATCAAGAAATTGGAAATCAGTTGGAACGAGTGATAGAGAATGAAGATCAAGAGGCCGGCAACGAAGCGGCTGAGATTGGAGGAGCAGCGCAGCTTATCAAACCAGCTCATAATACGATTGTTGTTGCGAAATTGTTACGGGTGGATCCAATGACGAGGAGAACAACTATCGGTTGCATAGATCGATCGGTCGATGCCCTCTTCTCTCTCTCTCCCTCTCTCTCTCTCTCTCTCTGGTTTTCTTTTGTTTCTCCGTTTCTCTCTCTAGAAGATGAGAAGTCCAGAGACGTATACGCGCACCCGCCACTCCTAACCCAACTCTATGAATGCTTTCTTTATAACACCACGTTTCATTAATATAATGAGAGAAACACAACGCAGCATTGTGCCGAGAAGTTTTTTTTTTTTATGCAAATTGGATACCACGTCTGTACCCAACGTGCATCCAAGCCGGTCAAATGTATATTGGACGGTGCAGAAGTCAGAACCGAGCACTTTCTCTCCTACTCAACAATCACTCTCTCTCTCCTCTTTCCCGGCCTCTAAATCCTGGCCGTCCAATGCACGTTTAGATGACTCAGATACGCGTTCTGATACCACGTGGACTGTACTCTATTTGCAACCAATGCATTTTGGACGGTCTAGTTTGAAATCATACCTCTCCTCTCACCCACCACTCTCCCTCTCTCATTTTTTTCCTCTTCAAATCTGAACTTTCCAAAACCGCAATAGACAACTCGGGTGTATCGAATGAGCAACACGTGGTACCCCACCGGCACTAAAAAATTCTTACATCAATTGAGTACAAACACGACAAGATCAGCTTGTAAAAGAACGTGTACTCCATTGATTTTATGGGACCTACAAGGCTACAACCAAACACGACAAGCTCAAATCGAAGACTATAACATCAAACAATCATTCTACAACTATAAATATTTACGTAAATTTATCAAACAATCATTCTACAACTATAAATATTTACACAAATTTATTCACATTTACATTGGAATCCATATATATTATACCTCCAGTGTGTATGGACCCTACCAAAAGATAGAGTGTATGTTTAAAATGTGTGTAACTATTTGTGATATAATAATTGAATATCTCATCATAATAAATTCGGTAAGCCAATGCCATATAGCCACATACAAACGTGTGGTACCCGTCGGTAATTCTGGTCGTCTAAATGTGTTTTGAACGGTCCGGATTTTAGAGAGAGGAAAAAAAAGGGAGAAAGTGGTCGGGTGAGGAAAGAGAAAATAAATTTGGGCCGTCAAAACATGTTTGGACAGCTAGGATTGCCGATGGGTACCGCTACGTGGTACCCACTCGTGATAATCAATTCGATACGTGTCCAATTTGTGCTTCCATCGTGACTGGAACTTGTCTGGCAATGATAATCCAAAAAACAATTAGTTTTTGTCAATGTCTATTGTTTTTGGATGTTTGGCAACTAATTAATAATATGGAATTGACGGTATGCTAATTAATCAAAAGGAAAACAAAATTAACCTTTACGAAAGATTTTTATAGTGAGAAAATGGATTCTAGCTAATTACTACTATTACTATGTGGTAGACCAATATTTGATGTTGATTGGAGCATATGTGGTTTGGCTAGCTATCAACTTTTTTTAACTGCGAGATTTTCACAATAGTCGAGTTGTTTTTACTAAATGATTATGAGATCACACAATTACGATTAGCCTTCTTATATGTGAGAAGAAAACAATGTATGAAGGGTGATTTCGTAATTTCATATAAACAAAGACAAAAAAAATAAAATAAAGTGCACTTCCACGAAAAGGGAATGCTAAAATCTACTGTATTACATACTCTCTCCGTTCCTAAATAAGTGTCCGGCGCTCAAAACTAAATGAGTTCTATTAGATTGTAAAAAAAATTAAATATTTTAACAAAAAATATGCATGTTTTGTAAAGTCTAGTTTTGCGCGCTGGACACTTATTTAGGGACGGATGAACTACTATATACCACGAGGGGTGTAAATGAGCTGAGCCAAGCTGAGCTTCGGCGAGCTCGAGCTCGGCTCGTTTGCTTAACGAGCCAAAAACTCGAGCTCGAGCCTTAGCAAGCGGAGCTTAGCCATTTACTAAACGAGCCGAGCTCCACTCGGCTCGTTTAGTAAACGAGCCGAATACTTGAGCTCGAGCTCAGCTCGTTTACTAAATGAGCCCAGTCAAGCCGAGTCTTAACGAGCCGAGCTCGCGAGCTACTCGGTTCATTTACAGCCCTAATACCACGTTAATGTATGGAGTAAGTCAAAGCGTTATAGCAGAAGTTGAACACGAGATCGTTAATCGAACGTAGCAAATAATGTAGCGTTTGGATTTTGATTTTTAGACTTGCATTTGCCTGAAAAGGATTGAAGTTTGGAAGTATTATCTTAGAAATATCCTTACCATCATAGTCTCTTTCGCAGAAAAAAGTGCTCGACGTCTCCCTTTTTTTTGATCGTTTGGAAGTTTATTTTGCTAGAATAGTTAGATTAGCAGCTTGAAGGATGACACAGTCAGCTTGCGACCATTTTTTTTCGACAATTGTCGGCTACTCGGCATTTTTGACTGATTGTGAATCTGGAACCCACATTCTCTCACACCCACTTGTGGACTGTGACAGAAAATAAGCAGACAAAACATAAAACTTCCATAGAGTTGATACATTGTCCCACGAGGGCGGCCACTTAATTGCACTATCAACGTTGGGTATCCAAAGCCCACCATCACCTAGGGTGGGCTTTGTTCACTCGGGATTCCCGGAACCATTTACTCTCTCTCACAGCACGGTTTTAATAAGTTTTATTTATTAATTACTCTCGCATCTCTATCTATCTCAAAATTTATTACCCTAAAAAACCCTCTCTCAAAACCTTAATCAAACAATATATGAAAAGGTGGATTTGCAGACTTGCAGCAATTTGGCTGGGAACTGCATGCACCTAGTGTAATTCAACTATTTTCAAACTCATTTCGGTTCTATTTTGACGATTGGACTCATTCACATAGCCGATTACATCCAATAGAATAATCACGTAAAAAAACCACCTTCATCGAATAGAATGTATGTACCCGACTCAATATCAAAGTGTTTACATTGATTGGAGCAAATGTATCTTCAAAAAATGCGTTATTTGAGATGCAATTCAAAGTGTTAATTTCAAGTTATATGGAGTATTTTGTTCAAACTAAAGGAGGTCCGATAATGTATTGATCAATATTCTATCAACGGTTGTTCAACGAGCTAGCTATATATCAATGGGTGTGATCATTAAAACAGATCCGAAACTTGAAATGAGGTAAAAATTGGCCAGGTGCAGTCCCAACTGCCATACTGCTAAGAGTCGTCCCCCTCACAAAACGCTTAAATTTATGTTGGCGCTCTATTTTTATATGTAGGCGCTCCACTTTTCACATTAAAAGAAGAGCGCAACTTCACGTTAAAAGTGAAGCACCTGCGTATAAAAGTGAAGCGCCAAGAATATGCCCATGGCTTTGGGCAAAGGATAAAGCATATTCTGTGGCTATTTAGTGTTGGCTCTGTCTTCCCTTTCTCACACGGAAATGGACAGCATTACATTAATGAACCACATGTCCAGAGTCCAGGCAGGCATTTTCCTTGAAGTTTCGCTCTCTCTCTCTCTCTCTACAGAAGTTCTGAATTTGTAAGGGGTTGAATTGTCTTCAGTTGTCCTTACTCACTGGAGGGTTCAATTGGGCTGTGCACAAAAACGGATACAAAATTTCTAACCCACAACAAAGTGGGGTCCGATCTCTTCTGTTCCAAAAATTTCTGTATTTTTGTGCCGAGAGATTTTTCAGCCATTGAATTGTGTGATTTTCTTTTATGTTTTGAATCTAGTGGCCGGAACTCATCGGCACAGAGGCACGTGAGTTTTCGGCACAGAGGAATCTGCCTCCAACAAAGTATAGACCATGAAAGAAATTACTCCAACGATATCTGCAATCTGAAAGGACAAACTTCGCAATTTTAAAGCTCAGTTTGGAACTCGGAGAAAGAAATGGAATTTTAAAGCTCAGTTTGGAACTCGGAGAAAGAAATGGAAAACAATTGTAAAGAAAATGAGAGGGAAAGTTAGAGCTAGGGTACTAATTGGGAGAAAAGTTGAATTTATGTTTGAAAATTTCCCTTCACCGTTCTCAAGAACCTATTTGAAAAGAAAATTTCCTTTCTACCTCATTCCCCAAATTCCAAACGGAGCCTAAATATTTTGATCAATTCCTACTGGCCAAAACGGCGGGATTGATTCAAAACATAGGGTGGACAGCCGTCCATGCCCAACTACCCATGATCAATACAAGAGTTATATTTGAGCAACTCAAATTGCTCATCTTGTAAAGGTTGTTGAAAAGATCTTTCACATTCTTTCTTTTTCGTTCTTCTTTGCTGCTTATCATTGTTCTATTAATGCCCCATTGACGACACTAATGACGACGACAACAATGAAACAAATTCCGAGGGGTTGGCAAGTGGACACAAGAAAGCAACAAGTGCTTGACAATGAGGTCGTTGTTCGAGTCTCACGGAGGCTAACTATCCCAAACCTTGGGGCCACTGGAGGTCATGCAGTGGCGGATCCAGAAATTTGGTACAGATAGGTCACCTCTCAATCGATCATAACCTTAATAAAAACAATGGACACTAAGAAATATTAAGAAAAATAAATGGAATATTACTTTATTATGTTTACTTGTGTTGTAGATATTGGCAGGATTGTTGGTAGAGTGGTACTACTATGATAAAGCTCTTGATGGGCTTCAACTATCATTAGCTACATGCTTTAAGAGCATCCACAATGGTACTAATCAAAATCAATAATCAAAGTGTGTCATGTCAGCATTTGATTATCCATTTAGTCTATAATCAAACTTAACAACCTTTACCTCCACATTGGTTATTTTTGTATCACTAACAAAAAAAAACCCACCATACACAATGCCCATTTGTCCAATCGCAAACGAGTTTTAATTATGCACCCGACCACACCAAAGTATTCGTCTCGATGAGACGATTCCAATATGGGGTGTTTTTGAGTTATTGAGTTTTGAATTTAATTGTTGAGTTTGGTTATTGAGTTTTGGTTATTGGTAAAAGTTGTTAAGTTTGGTTATGGAATGGATGAAATTTGATTATTTACTAAAAGACTTGTAACTTTGGTTATTACAATGTGAGGTGTTTTTTGAGTATTGTTGTTAAATTTGCTTATTCACATCCATTTGCTTATTACAATGCGGATG
Organism: Rhododendron kiyosumense; assembly: GCA_019656275.1. Taxonomy (NCBI): domain Eukaryota; kingdom Viridiplantae; phylum Streptophyta; class Magnoliopsida; order Ericales; family Ericaceae; genus Rhododendron; species Rhododendron kiyosumense. The sequence goes on along the minus strand of BPLS01028597.1, from coordinate 28,760 downwards.
CTCTAAGAGAATTTTTTCATCCGTTTATAGAAAGCTCCTGGGGATCGAACCAGCGACCCACGGCACAAAAGGCATCGTCCTTTTCGCTCGCACAAGTCAGCAGTGCTTGCCATGGGTAGGGTATTTTTAAATATATTACTTATTTCCTGGGTTCAAAAAATACTATTCCAATAATTTCAGCTGGGTCACGTGACCCGCCTGGTCCTTACTTAGATCTGCCCCTGAGGTCATGTCTGGTCGTTACCTTCATGGTTCTGAAATTAGTCGAGGTGCGTGCAAACTGGTCTAGATATCCGGTTATCAAAAACGAAAACACAACTACATCAAGAACAAGAACACAATTTGAGAACCAATAGGATTCAGACACAAACTTCAATAACTACCTTGCTAGATGTTTCACAACAAATAATTTTACACACAGGGTATCTACAAGAGCTCATACATGAACTACCATCTTCTAGATGAGAAACTAGCTCAAAAATACACAAAGCAACATCAAACAAACAAAGGGTTTTGATTAGAAAAGCTACAAAGTGTGCCAGTGGATCCATGTGGAGGAGCAGAGGGTATAGGGGCCCTATTACTATTACCAACAAAGCTAGGAGTCCTCTTTGCACCAAGTGAAGAGCAAGAACCCCTAGAATTAGAAGCCTTCTTTGTGATAAGCCTTGATGAGGAATTTGCCCTGGGAATGTGGTGGCTTGAAGAAGAAGAAGAAGATGTGTGGTGGTTCTGAGCTGATAATAATCCTCCATAGCTCTTGCAGGATTTGAGCTTCTTGTTGTAAGGGTTTTCTGGCTTGGCTAGGTCTTCCAAGCTCCTCACATTTGTTAGGGAAGTGAATGACTGGGACTTCCCCTGGAAGTACTTTGAAAGCCCTCTCCTGCAAAATTGCAAAAGGAAAACATAAGCTATTGGTACAAGAAAAGTAAAGATTTCAACCCAAAATGGAAAACGTTTTAGATGAGATAAAAACAGGCCCCTTTTTAGTTTAGATAGTCTAAGCTCTGTGTGACATGCTACCAAGAAGCACCGACGCTACAGCAGGTGGCATGTCTGTGGCCGACACACTTAAAAGGAGGTCGCGTGTCCGACACTTTTTCCGTTACGAAATAAATAAATATTTGATCGACGTGTGACAATCAAAGACGGCAAAATTTGACATGTCACTATAATAGTACAAAGTTGGGGAAAATTGTAATTCCTTCCAATCTATGGGACTGACCCAATTTTCCTGTAAAGTGGGCTGTAGTCCTCCGTGCCATTATAGCAATACCAAACTCTGTCAATTTTGAAGAGAAGTTTGGCCGCCAAAATTTGGCAAGAGCTTTCTCTCTAGTCCATTTGAGCCCACAAGCATCTAAAATTTGACTTTTTGTGAACCAATTAAAGAATGAAATGAAGCAGAATTGTGAAATTACAACTTCTTTTTTTTTTATAACTTAGGTGTCTGGACTAGCTTACGCATGCAGCGACTAATCCTGAGAGAAAGTTACAAAATCTTCCTAATACAACATACCGAAAAAAGAAAATTGAAATAACTGGCATGATTTACATAGTTATAACCATTTTCACGGTTTATATCTTAGATGCTTTCGTTAGAAATTCATTTGATTTCATTTATTCTATAAACAGATCAAGCTTAAATTTTTTTCGCCCATCAAAAAAAAAAAGGCTCAATTTTTTTTGTGAAGCTCGTTAAGCAGTAAAATCGAACATGGACAAAAAACTAACAAATTTGAACATATTTAGATCGGTAAGCTTACAAACTTAAATTTGAACCACCAACTAGTTCAACTCCTTTATAAGCCCTTAATTTTCAGTTTAGTTATGCTACTTTGGCATGATATTTTTTTTTTTTCAAAGAATAAGAGAGTAATTCCACTTATCACCTCCACTAGGCATGATCTGAATAGTTCACAAAACACTCACTTCACAAAGTCTGATCTGGGGCTATTTAAGGTATTTAAGCAACTTATCACAGTCAGGTCAAAGTATAAAGTTCAAAACTTTACGGGTGCTATCAATTTTGGAGACAGTCCATGAAACTTCATACACGATTTTGCCCCGCTCCAAATTGAATACAGATTGGTCTTTAGACTCTTAGGGAATAATTGAGGTGCGCGTTAAGGGGGTTCGAACACTTTGAAGTATCAAAAGTTGTGAAAAAAAAAAAAAAAGAGAAAAGAGAACTTACTTGATAGGTAATTGCTGCATGAGAGAAGACATGTCATGCAATGGGGAAGTACTTGCAATCTGGCCGGAGGAAATAGAAGCCGAAGACGGAGACGGCGGCGAATTAGGAGAGGAGGCAGAGGAAGTCACCTCATCCTCCATTAAATCAGATTCTAGAGACCCAACACTAGAAACCCCAGAAGAACACTCAGAAGAGGTGGAATCAACAACTTCCACCTCACCCATATTCCCATTCTTGTTCTCTTTGTTCTCAATTTTGTTCTCTCTGTTCAAGGAAGAAAACCCCATTTTCAGCTTAGATCAGCCAAACAGACCCTCAGAAAATTCTCAGATCTTGAAATTTTCAACCCTACCCACCAAACAAAAATGCAGCAGCTGCACAAATCTCTCTTTGTTTTTTAGAAAATGAGATGGTGATGGAAGATGGAGGAGGAGTGAGAGGATAGGAAGGAAAACAAAGCAGGGGAAGAAGGATAAGGGTGAAGGATCCGAAGGAGTATATATATGGAGAGAGAGTGATTCGGGATTATCCAGTTTTTTCTTTCTTTTTCTTTGTTCCCCAATACCCACCACGCCACCTGTCCACCCCCGGTCCTAAATAGTAAGTCAATGCAAAGCCCAAACAATCCCCTTGAGCGCGTGAAGATGTGTTAATCGGAGGAACTTGTTTGTTCAGATCAGCTTACGCACACGTCATTAGTCTTGGGCCGTCATCTCAACGTCCAAGGACGGGGAATCCAGCTAAAGCCGGAACAAAGTTAGTATGAATCAGTCCAAAAAGAATTGATAGCAACTGAGAGATTTTGAATTTAAGACCGTAGTCATAGGTTTTAATCACTGGGATTAACTTCTCAGGGTTATTAGAGTAATTAGTGTGAGAGAAGTTGATTGAAATTTAAAAAGATAATAATGATTTTCAAATTTTCTTCCGAAAATAATTTCACCTATTGATTGTCGTTTTACCTGTTGATTTTTATGGAGTATCAGTTTTCACTTGTTGTTGAAGTTTAAAAAGATAATGATTTTATGTATTGATTTTCACATATTTTCCCAAAACAATTGTTCATTTTTTAAAAATTGTTTCCAATTTCATGGAGGGCTAAATTTTTGTAATAGATGGAGTAAAATGAATCAATTGTTATTGGCAGAGAATAATCATCCCTGTTCAACCATTTTCTCCTCAAACTTAACATTCTTTTCGTTTACAGCTTTATAGTAATTTTCTACCCACTGTCCTTTCAAAAAAAAAAAAAAATTACAATTTTACACGCCTACCTCAAATATTACGTGCAAGTATTTGACGAGAGCCAAGAGTCTTTAATAAGTAGTATTCTTTTCTAGTACGACAGTCAAGGGTGTTTGGGTCAATTTCTCCGCACATCGACTAGTATTTTTTTGCCCTTCGGGTCCAGTCAAAGCCAAATCATCTACTCTGCAGTAAGCGAGATACACGCATACTAGGTGAGCGCGTGGCTGTTGTGTTCCTCAAGAAGGTAACTGTGGATAAGGCTCCACGTTCCCTTTTCATCCCCATATATCTCTAATCTCTTTTTAACTTTTAAATTTTTAAATTTCCATTGGCGCTCGCTGTTTTGAGGAGTTATATTCCCATGAAACATCACACCCAACCCACCCAATAAATATAAAAAAGAGTTTCAAGGGAGTATGAATTTTGGCCAAAAGATTATTCTATCCACACTTTTTGGTCGGAATATCATTCCCACAAGGGAAAAACTCTAGAAAGATCTTATCTCCGTATCATATGAGAGGGAGAAGATCCCGTCTAGTTTTGGGTTCCAACCAGTCCGGTCGATTTTTGAATCATTTATGTACATTTTCTGAGCCCAAAACAATTATCGAAACTGTTCCGATCAACGTGATTTTGGCGTGGTAAATGTACTTGACGAGCTCTAAAAATTGAACGATTCTGATCACTGTTGTGGATCCGAGAAAGACCCACAAATAGTCCAAACCGCACCGGACTAGTTGGAAGCCAAAACTAGACAGGATACGTCTCCCATATGAGAGAGTATGTAAGCCAAAAAAAAGGGTATGAAAAGACTAAAGAGCGCGCAAACAGGTTTACATATAACCTTTTCAAACTAAAGATTACTAAAATATCAATTTAGTGCGAGACGTATTTATTGGTACAGCTAAGATATCAGGTACCATTTACTCTAGTACTTAATTATTGTTATTAGTATTATTTTTTCCACATTATAAATTGAGCATAAAATGCCTTTGTTTTCTAAGAAACAGGATTAAAAAAAATAAAATAGTCCACTACCATCCAGTACGAGCTGATAAAATTTGTTTCAACCGATATTTGCTCCAAAATGGAATTACAATTTTAGAGTGAACAATTTGCTCAAAAAATTCTTACATAACTTACTAGCCCATTTGATGGGGATTTAAAATACCAGATTCGATATTTATATATCTGTTATCTATTTTTTGCAATTATGTCTTTGATTGAAGTGAGAAATAATGCTTCCTCCGTCTTGAATTATTTGTCCGTTTTTTAAAATCTGGTTTTTTTCCTAAGAGGAAAAAAAAAGTAGCTTCGTGCTTAATTTCTTTATAATAATATTTTTGCTAATTTTATTGATTTGGGACCGCATTAGAGATAGGATGAGTCAGCACTCACCAGTCAAATTATTTAGAAAGTACACATCCGAATTCCCTTCTCTCATCCACATATTCATGCCCATACTTATCCATCCACATCTGTGAGAGAGAGAGAGAGAGAGAGAGTTGTCTGCTGGTAATTTCCTTGCAAATGGAAAAGGTTTGTCGGATTGGACATTATGTGGAGTACTTCTCCTTTGCCAATACAAAGCATCCTTCATTGAATTCAAGAATCTAGCTTCTCTATGTTGGATGCATTTTTGGAAAAGAATCTCTTTTTTTGTTATAGGAAAAATCATTTAATATTCAAGAATCTAGCTTCTCTATGTTGGAAGATTTTTTGGAAAAGATTCTCTTTTTTTTTTTTAGGAAAAATCATTTTATACCATAAAACTATTCATTGTTGAAACCGACAACCGATTTACCATTGGAGGAGCTTCTCTTCAATCCAACCGTTAAGAACTCGGGTCCTAAACTCGACGTTAGAACGAGGTTTTGGATGCAAGCGAAAGCTCTGGTGCCTCAGTGAGTGAATCATGCAAGTGGTTTCTTTTGCTAGATTACACTAATAAATGCTTCTTTTTTTTTTTTACACAACAAAAAGATACTGTAAAACTGTAGATGAAAGGGGAAGAATTTTGGAATCTAAACATAGATAAATTCCAAACAAACATCCAACTAATTGAGTTATCTTTTAAGTTTTGAAAAATGACGTTTGTTGTCGTTAAACGATATGTTGATTTTTCTAAAGTTATCTTGAGTGGGATAGCACTAAGAGCCAATTTGGGGATCGTTTTGTGCACTAAGTGCATGATCCAAGCTGTCGGATGTACATCTGACGGTTCGGATTTCATCTCGGCAATAAACAGCTCTCAGTCGTCATTGTCGAGATAATATCCGAGCTGTTAGATACATGATCCGACGGCTCAAATCACACACAACACCATGCCGTGCACTAAACTTTAGTGCACAGCACACACACTGCACTATTGTCTTATTTCTCATCTACATCGGCAGTAAGGTTGGATTTGGTAATGTCGGGTTGGCAAAGTTGAATTTCTGACTTCTTGTAAGCTTCCGGGGCTTTAGAAGCATAGGCTGGATCACTTGGGCTTAAAAACCAGAATACGCTCATGAGAAAATGACCGGCCGGTCCTGTTTTTCAGCTTCATAGTTCACTAAGCCCTTGCCCCAATGCCTTATTGGTCCCGTGGGTGTAATTTTACATTTTTATCCCAATTTTAAATAACAAAGGAAGGCACAATGACATCGATAACAGTCCTTAGGGTTTCAAATCTCCCATCTCTCTCTCTCTCATCATGGCGTCCACTTCGGTCAACCCCACGCCTAGCCTCCTCCGAGACCGAGTCCTTTGTCGACAACAAGCACAAGGACGACATCCGCTGCGCAAACATCGTGGCTGCCCGGGCCGTGGCCGACGCCATCCGGACCTCTCTCTCCAGTCATGGCGTCCGTTTAAACCCCACGCCTAGTCTCCTCCAAGCCCGGCCCTGACAATTTTGAGGCCTTAGGCGGGATTAAAAAATGAGGCCTCTATTTTTTGCTATATATATTAGCTGTTTGATTTGAGAAACAAAATTGCCCCATGGCTTAGTGGCTTAGCCGTGGGAAGATGTTTCTCCACCCTTAGGACGCGAGTTCAAGTCTTGATAGTAGCAGATTTACAGCAATTTTTTGTACAACTTTCACCAAAAAATCAAAAGTGTGGGGATCGAACTCATGACCTTGTGGTTAAAGAGGCCCTATAATTGGGCCAAAATGGGGAGGCCCAAGGCAGCCGCCTGGTGGGCCTCCCCTCAGGGCCGGCCCTAGTCTCCTCCAAGACCGAGTCCTACATCGACAACAAGCGCAAGGAAGAGATCTGCCACGCCAACTTCATGGCCAATGCCCTCCGGACCCCTCTCTTTCTCTCCACTCATGGCATCCGCATCCGTTCAAGCCCCACGCCTAGCCTCCTCCAGGATCGAGCCCTACGTCGACAACAAGCGCAAGGAAGACCTCCGCCACGCCAACATCGCGGCCGCCCTGGCCGTGGCCGACGCCATCCGGACCAGCCTGGGCCTCAAGGGCATGGACAAGATGATCTCCACCGCCTCCGGCGAGGTCATCATCACCAACGTTGGTGGTGGTGATCTCCACTCTTCAAAGTAAAACGCTGCGGATCACCTTTTTTTAATGCAGGAAGAATCCTATTTGGAGCTCAGAGCTGCCTGTTGTGCCTCTGACAACTAGTGACTATACGAAGAATCATTGTGCAAAATTCTTTACACAATCAATCTTTGACCGTTCATTATTGTAATTAATGGTCAGAATTCATTTCATTTATGACTGGTCATAAATTACTAATAGATTATTTTTCATCCGAACCATCCAAACACATTTGGAAGGCCAGAATTAGTTGTTCAACCGACACAATAGTTGTGTGTGTAGCATTTTTGGATTCCTTCAATAGTATTTCTCTCCAGGTAATGGTTTGTGGTTGAATTCATATTTTTCTTCCCCTAAAACTTACTTGTGACTAAGGATGCGTTAATTTATAAGTCTGAAACTTATTACGATATTTTTTAATTTTCATAACATTTTGTTTAGCTTTTCATCGTAATTTTTTGGTTAATCATTCGTCTCGACAATAAAAGCCGGGAAAGTATAAAAATATGCACCGATGTTAAAAAAATTCAAACAAGATGGCACTTTAGACAAGTAAAACAACTGTTTGATATTTTTTTTGTCTTAGTGAATTTTTTTTTTTTTTTTTGCTTTCCGGCACTATTTCATAGATTTAAACTCCTCTCGTTGAGACGGATGATTAATCCAAAAAATATAACTCGAATCTGACAAAATGCACAAAACAAAGAAGAAAACTAAGTTTACAAGAATAAAACCTAAAAATTCAATTCCCCTTCTTAGTGTCTTACATAATACATCCAAACCTAATCCTGCATTTAAACCAGCCATCAACCCCATTCTCAGGGCATATTTGGTGGGAACAAGGGCAAGGGCCAAATTCAGCCATGGTGGGCTTGTTGGCCAGTCACCCTACCACATGTATTCCCTTTTGGGTGCATAGGTGAAGAGTAGTCAATAAAGCATAAATTCCATTTGTCCATGTAGACCAATAGGTAGAGCGAGAGAGATATGGAGCTTCACTATTTTATTATTATTATTTTTGTATAATCGGATGTTCAAATAAGTTTTTGCACAATTCAAAAAATTCCAGAATCTCGAAGTTAACGAGTCAACGATTAAACAAACCTCTAGTACTGCATATGCAGCATATCCATAAAAATTCTTTCACTAATGATATGAAAATCGAATTGCGAGCCTAAGAACAATTCACGAAATTGAAAAGACCTCCAGTTTCAGTCTAACTTGCACTAGGCAGACATATTTTCCTTCACAACCTGTATCAGACTAAGAAGTCAAAAACAACAATGCTCATAATGAATGGAGTCCCAAAAATAGAAGTCAACAATACTAATGATATAACCAACAATAAGAAACGAAACTACTTTTTCTCATCCAATCTCACCATTTTTCTGGTGGGAAATGACACGAAACAACATGAAACTCGTAGGTAATACCATTTCTCACACTCTTAATTTTATTTTATTCATCCAAACTAGACTCATTTCTGTTTTATTCTCACCAAACCCCTCCCTCCTATGGGGCTCTTAGGTTTACTCATAGAAAGCCACATAAAAATGTCTTCTTTTTCTGCTCAGCAGATACATACTAGGGGGACCTAAAACAGCATGATTTACAACTAGAACGATACCCGGAGACCCAGCAACGACATGAGCTGAGAAATAAACTGAGGGTGACCAGGCCAAGCCGCTCCGGTTACCAGATTCCCATCAGTAAAACAGCGGTCTATCGGATCCGGTTCTAACCACTTTGCCCCAGATAGGACTACATTGAGTTTCACAGCCGGGTATGCCGTACATTTCCTCCCCTGCACAGAAATTCATCACTCAGCACATTAAATTGATAGAGCAACAAGACAAAGCATGCACTAATTTACAGACCATGACCAACATCAGATTCATGATGCAACAAGACTTTCAAGAACAAACTGAGGAAAAAAAAAACTTTCAAGAACATTGGGCATATCATTTACAATTTTTCTGATGCAAGTCTTGGGAGGGGAAAAAATGGACGCCGATGTTATAGTCTGGGAAAAATATCTGTCTCATATACGGAAGAATTATTCAACTGTGACTGGCATTTGAGCTTTTAATCTTGATATTATTATTCCATTGTTGAGAGTGACATGTGGAAGAGTTCGCGGCTAGGATGCAAAAGTTTTTGGCCAAGATGCAAAAGTTTGCAGCCAAGATGTAAAAGTTTGAGGCCACGATGCAAAAGTTCGCGGCCACGATGTAAAAGTTTGCGGCCATGATGAATAAGTTCGGGGCCACAATGCAGAAGTTTGCGGCCACAATGCAAAAGTTTGAGGCCACAATGCAAAAGTTCGCGGCCACGATGTAAAAGTTTGCAGCCAAGATGCAAAAGTTTGTGACCATGATAAATCAACACTTAAGCCCAGAAACTACTCTGTTTACAGAAAGAGTAAGCGAGTTTGCATTCGCTTAGGAAGATAATTAACCATCAATGTGAAGTAATCTTAAAACAGGATGCACCAACAGAACATAGAAAACAGAAATTGATCGATGTATAGAAAGAATGTTGATAATTTACCTTGAGAACACCAGCAGCAGCCAAAATCTGTTGTCCATGGCAGATTGATGCCACGGGCTTTTCAGCCTCCATGAATTCTATTACCAGTTTGATTACCGATCCATCCAGCGCCAGGTATTCTGGTGCCCGGCCTCCGGGGATCACAAGAGCATCATAGCTAGAAGCATCAATGCCTTCGAAATCAGCAGTTAGCGTGAAATCATGGCCCGGTTTTTCAGTGTAAGTTTGGTCGCCTTCAAATTCATGGACTGCTGTTACGCATTTATCACCCGCTGCCTTGTTGGGGCAGACAGCGTCAACATGGCATCCAAGAGCTTGAAGAGACTGGAAAGGAACCATTACCTCATAATCTTCCATGTAATCCTGCACGAGCAGAAATGAGGCAACAGTTCTTCGTAAAGGTGCGTTAAATTGCAAACCAACGTCATCACGGATACAAGTTTGCTATGATCCGAAATTTCACATCAAGTAGTAGTTTGTACACTAGAAATTTCTTGTTCGATATTTTGACTTTTTCGGAAGGTAATCTCTTTCATGCCTAGTACACTACACGAAATCGAAAATTCTAAGTAGTAGAATATGGGGTAGCACACATTTCAGGACCTCAATTTTTGTTCCGAAAAATATACGTATATCACATTCTATCAAACACATGACGATATTGTTGGCACTTGGCATTACGCTATAGGAGCATTTGCTTCGAAGAAAAATATCAATGCCATGGAACATCGAAAAGAGTACTCGTAAACAGAAAGAAAAGGTGCATCAGGCATGTAGTTTCACAGTAAGGTTTTGGTGAAAGAGAAACCATTTTTGGCTTTATGGTTTTGTTGCTGTAATTAGACCAGCCAAGGTTGCAATTATCTAGGATTCAAAGGCCATAGGAAGTACAAATGTAGAGGCCGCGAAGAGAGATTAAATGTAAAAAAAAAAAAGAGAAAGGCCTCAACTCGCATATGAGTCTACCCTTTTCTGCTTAAACTTAACCGACAGAGATATATCTTACCCCACAGAGAAACAGAATCCGTTTCTCAGAACTTGTTATGGTGCCTCCGAGTGCCTTCAAGAAAAGCCGGATGTATTCGGGATGACCTTTAAACATAACCGCCGTTATGAGATTCCCATCGACAATGCAAACCGACCTGGTGTCTGGTTCCACCCAATGAGCACCTGCAGCGATGAGTACAGGTTTCACAGTTGGATACGCTGTGCACTTCCGGCCTTTAAGATACCCTGCGCCTGCCAATATCAGTTGCCCGTGGCAAATACTTGCAATCGGCTTTCCAGAGGTGGAAAATTTCTTCACCAAGTCTAAAACAGAATCGTTAACTGAGAGATATTCTGGAGCCCGTCCGCCTGGAAGTACCAATCCGTCATACTTGCTCACGTCAACATCATCAAACGTTGCATTTAGAGTGAAGTTATGACCCCTTGACTCAGAATAGAACTGTATATCATAAAAACGTCGAATTGTGGTTAGGAATAGATAAGAGGAGGCAATGAAAACAATTCTTTAGGGTGTTTGACAAACTAAACGAACTCGTTCAAATTCACTGACATCAATCATAGATATCGAGAACGTTAGCGCATCAAACTCAAAAACTATTGGTAGCAGTGGAGAGGTGATAAGTAACTGACATATGTGGTATGCTTCGACACTCCAATGAGTGGAGAAGCCACTTAGACTCGTATGCTAGTTTTGGACGTGATAATTTACCAACATTGGGCACGTACTCTCCCACCTTGCACGTCAAGAGAGTGCACTTATACGGCACAACATAACAGAATGCAGCGCAAACAAATAGAGAGAATCAACCAAGAGAGTCCTGCCCAAAAGACTCAGAAAGCGTAGTTCTAATAGCTTGTTAAATCATACACCTCGAAATCAATTTAGAGGTGATAATTAACCAATATCGGACAAGCTGCAACCGAAAAAGAACCAACATGCTCCAACTGAAAACAAAGTCTATGTATCACATCTTCCAGGAAACTGAGTTCGATAAAGTCTATATCGTTCTGTCTAAAAACAACGTATGAAGCTTCAAAAATTTCGTAGGTAGGAAGAGAAGATAATTTCTTCTGGCCCTGGTACTCATTATGCTGCCTTATCAATATCTAAGCCAAGATATATGCTCCAACTGAAAAACTTGAGACAAATTCAAACACATGTGACCCGAAAAGCATTTCTAAACTGTAGTCAAATTTGGAGGGATGCTCGTACTACAATGTTTGAAATTTGAATTTCAATGGCCCTAACTGAATCCTCCCATTGCCAACCTAATACAGTGATGACAAATCGATCGCTATATCCAAAACTGTGGAAGATGATTCTTAGAAGTGTACTAAATCGAGTACAAGTGAGTCGAGCTATGGCAATTAGTTACTATACACACACACACACACAACAGGTGAACTCAAACCTGATGAGACGCCTGTGTAATAGCGGTGCGACAGATGTCCCCCGCTTTCTTCCCGGGGCAAACTGCGTCGACTGACACTCCGTATGCTTGCAATGCTTGAAACGGAACCATTGCCTATAAAAATCCATAACAAACAAACACGAGCATGATGAAGTTCATATATATACAACATATACGCAGTGGCGACTTTAAATGGGCCCCCGCCAGGGGACAGTGTGATTGGTCCTTTCAGAATTAGTCGAGGAGCGTATAACCCCATGGAAAGTTTTTCTTTTCATTATTGTTGTTATGCTGAAATCTTGTATAAATTTGCAAATGACTCCATAGAATTTAGTGTCCAACACCACAATGGATTAGTTTTCTCCCTTATAATCCACTTGATCTCAATATATTGCACCGGTAAAAAGAGAGAGCGTAACGTAAAACGCAGGGTTCGCTCATCTCTCGCGTCTATACGTGCTCGTGTCTTATCATGCAACGATTTCATAAAATTAATAAGATCAACCTTGTCGAATGTGCGCAATTGTAGAAGTTCGTGTAGTTACTTTTTTGTGTTTGGAAAACCAGGAAAAGTAAAAAAAGAACAGTTCGTTGCTGTAGCTTTTTTTTTTTTTTGGAAACATGTAGATTAGTAAGTTTTCATTATCATAAGACAATTTTCTTACATTATAATCTGCATTTAATTAGTGAATGACCCATACTCATAAGTTTCTGGACCCATACTCATAAGTTTCTGGAGAGAGAGAGAGAGAGAGAGAGAACACCTCGTAGTCTTCCATGTAGTCGCCACAAATCATCAGTACTGTTCTCTGAGCTTTGGAATCCGCCATTGGAGAGAGAGAGAGAGAGAGAGAGAGAGAGAGAGAGAGAGAAAAGTGACTTTGTGGGGAGGTGTTTGTTGAGGAAGTGATCCTGATTAGAACTTATATGAAGACTACTCCAAACAGCGGACGCATGCTGTGACATATTCACTGGTACGAGGCACGTCCCGACACCATTTGAATAATTTTCTCCTCTTCCACATCCCGTTCTTGACTTCTGTTGCCTTGCCTTTTGTAATTTTCTCCTCTTCCATATCATGTCGTGAGAATTCCGGATTGCCGCCTTAAAAAATAAATATTTATTTACAATTTTTAAGTTTAAAAATAGGAGACTTACTAAAATAAAATAAAAAATGTAATATGAATTTAATTTTATAGATATCGATGAGATCTATCAAACCTCGCAAAAAAATTAAAAATTATTTTTGTAAATCCATTATTTTTAAGTTTAAAAATAAGTTTTTATTTTTTAAGTACTTTTTTTGAAATGTGGAACGGATGGCCCCGTTCCAGAACCCAAAAAAAATTCTTATTTTTTAAGAATACAATTTCAAGCTAAAACATTATGAATTTATTGAAATTTAAAAATATGCAATATGAATCTTGTTTGAAAGATCTCGATGAGATCTTTTATATAATGGAAAATTTTTTGAAAAATTATTTTTCATTTACATTAATGTTGAGTTTGATAATATGAAATAAACTGTTTATTTTTTAAAAAGATTTCTGGAACGGAGGCTCCGTTCCGCTTTCTCAAATAAATACTTAAAAAATAAGAACCTATTTTCAAGATTAAAAATAATGAGTTTACGAAAATAATTTTTAATTTTTTTTTCAAGGTTTGATAGATCATCAAATAAAATCCATATTACATATTTTTTTTATTCCAATAAATAATAAGCTTAAAAATTACAAATAAATATTTATTTTTTAAGGGGCAAATCTGGAACACACTTGCGTCCCCCGCTGGTGGAAAATTCGAACTTTTCCTCCGAGCCAATCTCCTTAGTGCCACGTCATCCAGACAATGCAAAACTTGGTCAAATCACGAGGTGGAGGAACCCAAACACTTTGACGACATGGCTCGAGGAGATTGGTTTATAGGAAAAGTTGGGGTTTGGTAGACAAAATTTAATTAGAGGAAAAGTTGGGTTTTCCAACTGGTAGACCAAATTTAAGCTCATACCAACATACTATTTTTTTCGTTAATATTTAAAAAAAATGAATTCAATCGTAATTTTTTACTTTTTAAATTTCTTTCGCCATGACGAAACAATAATTTATGAAAAACTAACAAATGTGAAAAAAAAATTATAACTTATTAGGGCAAAATAGGCCTTGAAAACTTGTTTTTTCACGAAAGGCTTGTATTATGTACAAAATACGACAACCTATTTTTCCAAGTGGGCCTATAAGATCTCAATGAGAGACTGAAGAGAAATGTTACAACCCCTAATACTTGCACACAATTGCATACAGTGTGCAAGCTTCACAAATTCTCGACTCTCTGTCCATCCTTAAACAAAAAATTATCTCCATTTATGCGACATCAGATTACAAAATCAAAAACATCAATGCTCCTTAAAAGTGTGGTGTCCCAAGTAGGGCCGTAAATAAACCGAGCAGCTCGCGAGCTCGGCTCGATTAGTAAACGAGCCGAGCTCAAGCTCAAGTGCTCAACTCGTTTACTAAACGAGCCGAGCTGCCGAGTGAAGCTTGGCAAAGTTTGGGTCGTTAAGGAGGCTCGTTTAGTAAATGCTTAAACTCGGATCATTAAGGCTCAAGCTCAGTGGCGGAGGCATATGAGGCCCAGTGGGGGCACAGGCCCCCACTGGATGGATTTTTTTTTTTTTTTGCATTTGTAAAAAAAACCTTAGAAGTTTTAGTGTATCACGTTCGAAAAAGGAAAAATCATTGAGGGCATCGCCAGATGGTGTCTCAATATGTTCTTTTCCAACACATATTCATGTGAGACTCAAAAATAAATACTATGAATCCAATATAAATATGTGATGGAGAAGGGTGTTGGGGCACAACTTAGTAAGGTCCCTTAATCACTAAATAATTAATTACTCATAACGAAGCCTCCATTCACTGAACATTCGCCTCCAAACCACCACGTGTTCAAGGAATTATAAGTATAGATTATTGTCTTATCTGAAAATACAAATCAAGCGACGCTACTTTTCACCATTTCCCTTATTTCTTTATTTTTCTTCTTAAATCGTTTAATAAGACCTCTCTCTTTTGTATTTGAAGATGATTCATTTAGACCACTAGGGAACTTATAAATTTATCTGCAAGATATAATATTTTTATTTTTTTTCCTCGTTATTTTAATATTATCTTATAGCTAAACACTTTTTAAATAGAAAATAAGTCTTGAATAAATAGTGCAAAAGAAAAATCAAGGCATGTCAAGTCGTAAAAAGGAGATAGATAATTTTCTGTTTTTCACAATAAAGCCGCGTGTATAAATTGTGCCCCCATTGGTGCGATTTTCTGGCTACGCCACTGCTCGAGCTCGAGTTTTTGGCTCATTTAGTAAACAAGCCTAGCTCGAGCTGGCCGAAGCTCGGCTCGTTTACACCCCTAGTCACAAGGAGAGTCAAACATACTGATGATGTAACCAAAAATTCGAAAACAGAAGGAGAGTACAACCAGTTTAAACAAATGAATTGAGAAAACACAACAAAAACCACCATGCATGAAACCAGACACCGATCAGGTGGTACATAATATGATAGCACCATGCACTGGAGCGCATGGGATGCCATATCCATAGATTTCTCTTACAGAAAACCTCTTTGGATGGCGAGAAATGGTAACAAAGGATGAGATTGAGCTCTCTCACCTAATCTCACCCAATTTGTTTTTTTTTTTGGGGGGGGGGGGGGGTGTGGGGGGGAGAGAGAAATGATGGGAAACAAAATGAACCTCGTATACATGTACTATTTTATTCATCCAAACAAGTCCCATTTCTGTTTTCTCCTCACCAAACCCATCGCATCCTATGGGCTAGCAGGTTCACTCACAGAAAGCGACATAAACATGTCTTCCTTTTCTGTTCAGCAGGTACATACTAGCGGGAACTAAAACAGCATGAACAACTAGAACGATACCCGGACACCAAGCAACGACATAAGCTGAGAAATGAACTGAGGGTGACCTGGCCAAGCTGCTCCGGTCACCAGATTCCCATCAGTAAAACAGCGGTCTATAGGATCAGGTTCTAACCACTTTGCCCCAGATAAGACTACCTGGAGTTTAACAGCCGGGTATGCAGTACATTTCCTACCCTGAAGCGAAATTCATCTCAGTCAGAACATTAGATTGATAAAGCAACAAAATATGAATGATCAAATAAGAGGTCTTAGCTCATGCTACATTCAACACATGTAGATTACAAAACATGAATAACATTAGACTCATAATGCAACAAGAGTTTAGGGAACAATAGTATATCTTACAATTTCACTGATGCAAGTTTTAGGAGGAAAAAAACAGATGCTGATAGTAGAGTCTGGACTAAAAAATCGGTCTCGTATATGTTGCTAGTGATAGCGATGTAATGATATCACGATTAAAAGCAGGGCCGGCCCAAGGCATAGGCTGGCAAGGCAACCGCCTAGGGCCTCCCGTTTTGGCCCAATAACAGGGCCCCGAAATAGAAGAATATAATAAATATTATTTATGTAATGTTTTCAACAAGTAGTTTAATTTGGTGTAGTGGTAAGGTCTGCGCGCCGAAGACATCGGGTCCCGAGTTTGATTCACGACCTCTTCACTTTTTAACGCCAGTAGGTCTGTAACTCGAACAAAAAATTGGTTTCAAAATGGCATCTTTGAGACTCGAACTCGTGACCTAAGATATTAAAGAGCTGATACTACATTTTAGCCATTGAACCACAATACTATCTTGTTTCATTTTTGGAACAAATAATATATATATATTAACATCTAAAAGGCCCCATTTTCAAAAACAGCCTAGGGCCTCGAAAAACTCAGGGCCGGGCCTGATTAAAAGCTCAAATGGCCAGTTTGCCATACCTGAGATCTAGGTGGCAATAGATGAAAATTTACCAGAAATAGGATACATAGATGTACAAGTACAACCTAGTTTGTTGTTTGATGGGATAAGATATTGTGCTGGAAGCTTTTTAGCCGGTGTTGCTTTAGTGTCAAGGTTGGTAGACTGAGTTCTAATTTTAATTACTGAACCTTTGGTGCCTGTGGATGACATTATATGTATTTGTTGAAATTTTATGAGCATAGTTGGTGATATGTGCAGATATTGCATAATAGCAAGGCTAAACACACAAGGCGAGTTTGTCTTCCGAGATTATGTGGCAATAGGGCAAATGCTTATATATATAACTAGTATTGCGTTGTTTGATTAGCAAAGACAATGAACTCGAATGTAAACAGTGCTGCTTTAGGATGTGGTTATGATGTTTTGCATTGGAACTTCTGAATTTCTGTTAGCCTTGTGGTCACTGTGACGGCTTCACTTTTGTGTCATCTTCCTCTGTGTTTGTGAGGCCATGGTTTTCTTCTCAAGAATTATAGTCCACATAAATCAACACCTACACTCAAGGCCAAGTACTGGCTAAAGTTTTAACAAATATCAATGCAACTACATGTAAGTTCCACATGAGACTACCCTTATAAAAAGTACAGGGATACGAGCACAGCAATTTCATTAAAAAATATATCACTAAAGAAGTCAGAAATCAGTTTACTGAACCAGTAAGCGAAGCTGCGAACATGTATTTACTTAGGAAGATAATTAACTGTCAATGTGAATTCTTTTGGAGAAAAGGATGCACCAACAAGTTACAGAACAGAAATTCAATGTATAGCAGGGAAGGTGACAATATACCTTGAGAACACCAGCAGCAGCCAAAATCTGTTGTCCATGGCAGATTGATGCCACTGGCTTTTCAGCCTCCATGAATTCTTTTACCAATTTAATAACTGATCCATCCAGTGCCAGATATTCAGGAGCCCGGCCTCCAGGGATCACAAGAGCATCATAGCTAGAAGCATCTATACGTTCGAAATTAGCTGTTAGAGTGAAATCATGGCCCGGCTTTTCAGTGTAAGTTTGGTCACCTTCAAAATCATGGACTGCCGTTGGGCATTTATCACCCGCTGCCTTCTTGGGGCAAACAGCATCAACGCGGCATCCGAGAGCTTGAAGAGACTGGAAAGGAACCATTACCTCATAGTCTTCCATGTAATCCTGCACAAGCAGAAATGAGGCAACAAATCTTCATAACATTGCATAAAATTGCAAACCAGTGTTATCACATATATGAGTTCAATAAGTTCCGAAAGTTCTCATCACAAAGTAGTTTGTACATGAGAACTTTCTTGTTTAATAACTCCATAGTCCATATGTAGTTTATTCAAGATTTTCCAGACATATGTTGACTACAAGACCATACCCATAGTGTCAAAGACTGCATTGTAAATTCCCAAAGCAAACACGGATCAAAAAAAAAATTTTCCCAAAGCAAACAAATTGAAGTACTTCATTCCAAATAAGCTCACGGAATAGCACTTGCATGCATTAGAGAAAATAAGACATTCCTTTGCAGCACTCTTGGTCAATTGAATGACAATGCTTGCTCTGCCATCGATTGTCCAACTTTCATTACAAAATGTAAGGAACAACAAAGCTAGCAGTTTATGCAAAGACAGGAATCACTCAATTATAGAACTCAACAGGTCAACATTTGTCTTGGAAACAAAAATACAAAATCTGTTGTTACATCTGCAAGATTCTTTCATGATATAGTTGACTTTTTCAGCATTGATTTTTTTTATTGCAATTACACTGCACTAAATTGAAACTTCTAACTCTAAGAAATATGGTGAAGTATAAATTTCAGGACCTCGCTTTTGGGTCCAAGCAAAATATGCGCATCCATTCAAGTAAAGAGGACATATTAGAACATAAGTTGGCATTATCTGATGGGATATTCCTTTTGAAGAAATTTATTGACGCCAATAAGCATCCAAAAGAATACTTGTAAATTGATAGAAAGTCGAAGCATTATATAAGAAAATAAGAGCATTCAAAAGTTAAAGGCGTATGGAGACCCATTCTACACAGGAAAAGTTAGGCAAATAAACAGTTAAGGGGTATCAGATTTCGCATAAAGGTGTGAAAGAGAACCCATTTTGGCTTCATGTTCTATTGCGCTAGTTCCACATCCACTTGCCAATCTAGCAATTGTCTAGGATTCAGAGTCCATATGAGGTACACATGCTGGAGTCACGAAAACAGAGATCAAAATGGAAAAAATGTAGAAAAAGGCCACTCAAATACAAGTCTGTTTGAACTCGCAATACAAGGCTGCCCTTTTCTGCTTGAACTTAACCAAAAGGAACATAACTTACCCCACAGAGAAATAGAATCCGTTTCTCAGAACCTTTTATGGTGCCTCCAAGTGCCTTTACAAAAAGTTGGATGAATTTGGGGTGACTTTCATATGTAACAGCAGTTATGATATTCTCATGAACAGCACATGCCGACATTGTGTCCGGTTCCACCCAATGAGCACCTGCATCAACGAGTACAGGTTTCACAGCAGGATAAGATGTGCACTTCCGACCTTTAAGACACCCTGCACCTGCCAGTATCATTTGTCCATAGCAAAGGGAGGCAATTGGTTTTCCAGAGTCGGAAAATTTCTTTACCAAGTCTATAACAGAATCATTAAGTGACAGATATTCCGGAGACCGTCCGCCTGGAATTACCAAGCCGTCATATTTGCTCGCCTCAATATCTTCAAATGTTGCATTTAGAGTGAAGTTATGACCCCTCGACTCAGAATAGGTCTGTATCCCGTAAAAATGTTGAAGTGTGATTAGGATTGAGGAATAGACGAGAGGAGGCAATAAAAGCAGTTCTTTAGAGTATTAGACCAACAAAAAGTACCACCCAATTTCAATTCACTTACTTGCAATGCTGAAGTAGTAAAGTAGAGCACAGATGGCCCATCTGTTTTTGCACAGCAAATGCCCCTTTGTGGCAAAGTTCCACAGGGCACATGAGCAATGCCACCAAATAAACGCACTAGGTATATGTCCATGATAAAAACTTGGATATTCCAGATTTCTAACGAGTAATGCAGACTTCAGTAACTTTCTTTCCGAGTATGTGAAACCTAACCCATACCCACTGATAACAGCAACCAGAATGAAAAACAAACATGGCTCTTAGCATGAAGATGGGTGACACATTATGCTAGTGCTTTTAGACCATCCTCGCTTGAGGTAAAGTCACTACAAAGTGGTGGAAATATGTCCTAATAATGCTTCTTTGAATGCAGCAATGAAAGGGAGCAAGTATAACCTTTCACAACAAATGCAGTAAAATATGGAATCTTGCATATGAAGGAGAATAACTGAATAAAGTTATTGGATACCTTCGACAAAGATTAAGTACTGAACCTCCAATTTGAGGAAAAAGAGTTTCTATACGAGTTGACATTCAAACCTAATACACTTGACCTTTTAGTTTTACTTATTAGCTCCTGCATCATGTCCAAGTCATATTCCAAATTTGATCCTCAATATCATTAAAGTCAAATTTGCTAAGCCATGTTTGCCCTTAGTTTACGACAATCTCCGAAGCCAACCAGGTTATCATAGACCTTCAACAAAAATTGTATTCCGTATGAGTTTTATGACCCCCAACAAATTTTAAACGGGGATCAAAATCTGCGGGATAACATGTTCCAACCTAATCACTTCAACGGCCCTCATTGATCCCTTAATGGCCAGCAGCCCAGCATAACATGGCAATAACAGATATAAGGAATGCTAAAACATACAACTCAAAACCAACTGACTACAGTGTAAAGGTGATAATCGATCTACGGGACAAGCTTCTCCACTGCAACAAGTGGACAGACTTGTTAAAAGAAAAACTAGTGGGCAGTGGCGGAACCAAGATTTTGTCCTAGGGGGTGCCCAAATTTTTTAGTTTAAGCATGAGGGATGTCATATACTGATATAAGACTAAACTTTCATAGGGAAGTATAAACTTACAGTTTCTCTTCAAAAATTGCACGGCAATTTATTTAATACATAAATAACGACATAATTGTGTTTAATACATGTAGCTCAACATTTTTTATAAGTGAAACCAGTGTTTTTTCAAGAAAATTTTCTTTTCAATACAGAAAACTAATGAGTTTATTGGGTCAAATCCAAAAAAGATTGAAGTGGAATCATAAATACTACAATTTGTATCTTTGTATTAAGTTAATTTTCATCCTTAAAGAGATATGGGTGCCGGTGCAATACAAATTTGCTATTTGGCCATGTATATGAAGCATATTTATGGGTATTAATAGCCAGTCAGGGCCGAACCGGAACATACCTTGAATTGACACGCTGGTATGGGCGTGTGGCCTGATGTGTGTGAGCCTAAGCCTGTGGGATTACGGAAGTTAGGCCTTTGGGCTGGACCGGATCGAAGGAGGTCTAACCTGGACAAAGACAGGAAGGATCCGCATGGATGCCGGGCAAAGCAGCTCGGTCATGTGGAGGGGACTGCGTCCATGTGGCACTTGATTCATCATGCATGACGTCAATCTTAAAGGTGGTTTGGAGGTGACTTCACAAGGCATATGCCTAGCACATGATTACTTGGAGCCTAAGCTAGTCTCACTATATAGAGTACAGGACTAAATCCTAGAAAGGTATGCCATTACCATTCACCAAAGAGCTCTGTTCTTTCCTTCTCTTGAGTTGGGACTGCATCAGAGTGCCTTCTGGCTTTGTATGGCCGGCTAGACACTAACTAGTGGTTGATCTTGCAGGTTAGGTAGGTCTCAAGAAGGAAGGTCCAGATCTGATCAGATCCATACTAGAGGTCCAAGAGAAGAACCAGATTGCTTCCCATACACCTCACACGTCAAGAGTGTGCACTTGTGGCACGACACAAAAAAATGCACTAATAACACAAAGAAGCAGAGAATCAATCAAGAGAGTTCTGCCCAAAAGACTAAAAGTTGATCTCGAATAGCTTGTTAAATCATCCAACTCAAAATCATTTTGGAGGTAATAGTTAATAAATGCAGGACAAGCTCCAACAGAAAAAAATGTGAAAATTTCAAACACAGTGATTGTGAGCCCCCAAAAACACTTCTAAACGGGGATCCAACTTTGAGGGATACTCTTAATAACATGTTTCAATTCCATTGGCCCTCGCTGAATCACCAAATTGCCAGTTTGCCACCATAAAAATGATGACAAATCGCTATATTCAAAATTGCGAAAGATAAGTTTGAGAAGTACAATAAATTGAGTACAAGTAAGTCGAGCTTTGGCGACTACTCACTATTCAATCACGAATTATAGGTATTACACACGGGCGAACACAAGGGGGTTCCGGGGCCTTGCACAACTCCAAATACTAGGTTGGTTTGGAAAAATGGATCGGCCCCTACAAATCTCTTAGGGGAAAAAAGGTCATAAAGTTTCTATATATGTGTGAAACCACCCCCCTAAAGTTTCAAGTTAGTAACCATTTTTTGGATGCATGTACAATATTTAACGGGAGTTATACGAATAAACACAATTTCGTCTCCTCATAACTAACTAGTAGCAATATATACTATAGATTATATTTATTTTGTTACTCATGTAGAAATACATGTGATTCGCGACCATGTTGAGTGCAAATCATGCCTCTGCCACTGATTACACACACAGAATATAAGTAAACACAAACCTGATGACCACGAAAATCATGAATAGCGGTTCGACAGACGTCCCCGGCTTTCTTTCCGGGGCAAACTGCGTCGACTGACACTCCGTATGCTTGCAATGCTTGAAACGGAACCATCGCCTATAAAAATTCCATAACAATCAAAAACACAAACAAGCACGAGCATAGAATCCATATAGATACAACGTACTATGCGTGTAGAGAGAGAGAGAGAGAGAGAGAGAGAGAACACCTCGAAGTCTTCCATGTAGTCGCCGCACAGCATCAGTACGTTTCTCTGAGCTTCTGTATTCGCCATTGTAGAGAGAGAGAGAGGGAGAGAGAGAGAGTGGAGGAGTTTTTTGAGCAAGTGATCCCGTTATCAGTTATGCAATGCGCAAGCACTCCTTGCAGTAGTGCACGTGTGGCGCACAGTCGTTGATGATGTCATCAATCAATTAACGGTCCAGAATAAATAAAAAAATTATCGAATAATTATTATTGGTCAAAAGATTAAAAATACAGTATATCGTAATCATTGATTGATGAGATCAGCGATCCGTGTTTCCACTACGCAGGATGCACTATAGGACACATTTCACACATGTATATTCCACGCCCTGAAATCAGGGAAAGTGGGTGGGAAAAAAATGAGACAGAAATGGAACCAAAGTCCTGTTCCTCCGAGGGTTTTTAAAATATAAATATATATTTTTCATTTTCAAATTTAAAATTAACGTGTTTATGAAAATATTTTTTTTATTTTTTTCATAATTGAAATGATCTCATCAAGATCCATCAAATAAGATTCATATTGCGTAGAAAATTATTTCAGTACTTACGTAGTACATTGAAAAAAGTTAGAAGATTGAATCAAATACTTACACATTTTTAATTCAATTGAATTGGTTTTTTACAGAGACTTTTAAAAAAATATTATAAAATTTGGTTTTTTACGGAGACTTTCAAAAAAATATTATAAAATTTGTCAACGAATTACATCATTTGTGTAGGACCCGTGATAGCCCAACATGACGATGTCCTCCGTATGTACAACCTATGGTAGATACCAATAGCACCTCTCCTGGAAAGCAAAACTCGTCGATCGGAGAAGGTTCTAGCAACTTCTAGGATCGAAAATTTTCATTTTTCTTGGAAATGTGTGTTTCGGGAAAATAATTATATTTTCCTATACTCGGGCCCATCCGCTATGGAAGGTAAGTATTTAGTTTTTGAATTAAATATAATGTATTATACTATTATGAGAGAATAATCTGTCTCGTAACTAGACAAATAATTTAGAGTATTCGATGCAAGTGAGTTCCACCAGATGCACATTAAGGCCCCACTGATACAAAATATTAAAAACTTAAATCATTTTACCATCTCATTTTCTCTAACAAAAAAAAGTTGTCAACAAAAACTGCTTTTATTACAGTAACTTTACTCACAAATCCATCAACAACTTATTTACTACTTAAAACACCTAACAACTTCTTAATCACAAATAAAAATTTACTTTACAAATTTTTTACTACCGGAAACATCCCTAAATCCACAATGAATTTAATTAGTCCGAATACATTTGTAATGCTCAGCTTCAATCCCTAGCATTTTTTATTGTCCCAAAATATCAATTGAACAAATAGAATATAATGATATACTTATTATTATTCAACCACTGGTCCACCATTATTCCCTGCTATAATATTTGAAGCTTTTTAAATTTTTAATGCGTTGTATAATTGGTGGATGATCTGGCAATGGTGGTTTAGGTGAGAAATCAACCACTACCCAATTTCAAGTACCCTCTGGTTTTTGTCGATTTTTTTGAGGATTATTGTTTGGTTATGATAGAAGAAATCTAAAAAGTAAAAAAATTACGATCGAAATTCAATTTTTTTTAAATAAAAACAAAAATAATCCAATCAGCACATTTTTTCATTTTTATTCAAAAAAAAATAAAATTTTGATCATAATTTTTTACTTTTTAGATTAAAGACCAAAAAAAAAAAAAGCAATGTGATTTATAATGCCAAACTAGGCCAGTAAGGTTGGGGTTTTCGGCTTCTTGTAAGCATATGGGGCTTTAGAAGCTTAGGCATAATAAGTTGGGCCTAAAAGCAAAATATGCTAATCTCAAAGGCTTGGCCCAAACAAGAATGATTTATCCTTCTTTTTTTCTTTAAAAGGGAAATTACGCCAATCTTATTTCTTTCGAGACCAATATTTTCAATTTTTCATGCAAGACTGAAATGTACAACGAATGTCCTTCGTGTGAGACTGAAGAGAAATGTTACAATGGCTACACTTGCATACACTACTCACATAAGTGTGCAAGCTCTACAAACACTTGCCTCTCAATCCATCCTTAAACTAGGTGAGTGTTTGTAGAGCTTGCACACTAACCTTTTAGGTTATCAGAGACATCAATGCTTCTTAAAGTGTGGCGTCCCAAGTAGAGTCAATCATACTGATGATACAACCAAAAAAGTACAACCGGTTTAAACAGATGAATTGAGAAAACACAACAAAAAAAACATCATGCATGAAACCAAACACTGATAAGGTAGTACATAATATGAAAGCACGATGCACTACAACACATGTAATGCCATAGGTTTGTCTTACAAAAAACCTCTTTTGGATGGTAAGAAATGGTAGAAAGGATGAGATTAAGGTCTCTCACCTAATTAATCTCACCGTTTTTTTTGTTTTTTTTTTTGGGGGGGGTGAGAAATGATGAGAAACAAAGTGAACCTCGTATATATGTACCATTTCTCACCACTTTTTATTCATTTGACTTTCAAAAAAAAAAACCAAGTCTCATTTCTGTTTTCTCCTCACCAAACCCCTCCCATCCTATGGGCTAGTAGGTTTACTCACAGAAAGCCACATAAACATGTCTTCCCTTTCTGTTCAGCAGATACATACTAGCGGGAACCAAAACAGCATGATGAACTACTAGAACGATACCCGGACACCAAGCAACGACATCAGCTGAGAAATGAACTGAGGGTGACCTGGCCAAGCTGCTCCGGTCACCAGATTCCCATCAGTAAAACAACGGTCTATAGGATCAGGTTCTAACCAATTTGCCCCAGATAAGACTACCTGGAGCTTAACAGCCGGGTATGCAGTGCATTTCCTACCCTGCAATGAAATTCAACAATCAGTCAGAACATTAGATTAAATGACGTAACAAAATATGAAAGATCAAATATGAGCTCTTAGCTCATGCTACATACAACACATGTAAATTACAAAACATGAATACCATTAGACTCGTAATGCAACAAGACTTTAGGGAACGATGGTATACCATTTACAATTTCACTGATGCTAGTTTTAGGAGGAAAAAAACGGATGCAGATAGTAGAGTATGGACTAAAAATCTGTCTTGTAGTTGTATATGTTACTCGAAAGGGATAGAGTCACCATTGAGCTTGAGAAGAAAACCATGGCCCCACCAACACAGAGGAAGATAACGCAAAAGTGACACCGTCACAGTGACAACAAGGCAAACAGAACACAACACTGTTCACATTCGATTGCAATGTCTTGCAGATCAAACACAACAAATTTGGTTGTATATTTAAGCATTTTCTCCTATTGCCACATAATCTCTAAGAAGGCAAACCGGCCATTGTGTTTTTAGCCTCGCTATTATGCATTATCCGCACATAACACCAACTATGCTCGCAAAAATTCAATAAATACGTATCCAGTCATCCACAGGCTCCAAAGGTTCAGTAGTTAAAACTCAGTCTACCAACCTTGACACTAAAGCAACACTGGCTAACAAACTTTCAGTTCAATATTTTGGCCCACCAAACAACAAACTAGGTTGTACTTGTACATTTATTCATTGTACTTAAGTAGATTTTCATCAATTGCAACGTTGATCTCAAGTATGGCAAACTGGCCATTTGAGCTTTTAATCCTGATATTATTCTATCGCCATCACTAGCATGTGCAAGAATTTTGGTCCACGCAAATCAAAAACCTAACTCAAGGCCAATTACTGGCTAAAGTTCTAACATCTCTCAATGCAACTACATTTTAGTTTCACATGAGACTACCCTTATAAAAGTATATGCATTATGCATACGAGCACAGCAATTTCATGGACATATAAATCACTAAAGAAGTCAGGAATCAGTTTACTGAACCAGTAAGCGAAGCTGCGAACATGTATTTACTTCAATGGGAAGAAGCAAAAGGATGCACCAACAAAGTATATAAGACAGCAATTCAATGTATAGCCGGAAAGGTGACAATCTACCTTGAGAACACCAGCAGCAGCCAAAATCTGTTGTCCATGGCAGATTGATGCCACTGGCTTTTCAGCCTCCATGAATTCTTTTACCAATTTAATAACTGACCCATCCAGTGCAAGATATTCAGGAGCCCGGCCTCCAGGGATCACAAGAGCATCATAGCTAGAAGCATCTATACCTTCGAAATTAGCTGTTAGAGTGAAATCATGGCCTGGTTTTTCAGTGTAAGTTTGGTCACCTTCAAAATCATGGACTGCTGTTACACATTTATCACCCGCTGCCTTATTGGGGCAAACAGCATCAACATGGCATCCAAGAGCTTGAAGAGACTGGAAAGGAACCATTACCTCATAATCTTCCATGTAATCCTGCAAAGAAGAATGAGGTGACAAGTCTTCATAACATTGTGTAAAACTGCAAACCAGTGTTATCACAATAATGAGTTCAATAAGTTTGAAAGTTCACATCACAAAGTAGTTTGTACACCAGAACTTTCTTGTTAAAAAAACTCCATGTGTTCTTTATTCTAGATTTTCAAGACATTACACTCCAAGACCATACCCATAGTGTCCAAGACCATGCCCATAAGAGACTACATCGTAAATTCCAAAGCAAACAGATTGAAGTACTTCATCCCGAATAATATAATGGAATTACACTCGCATGCATTAGACAAAATAAGAACTTCCTTTGCAGCACTCATGGTCAACTGAATTACAATGCTTGCTCTGTCGTCGCTTGTCGAACATAAATTACAAAATGTAAGCAAACATAGTTAGCAGTCTATGCCAAGACAGGAATCACTAAATTTTAGAACTCAAAACAGGTCAACATTTGTATTGGAAACAAGAATAAAAAATCTGTTGATAGATTAGCAAGAATCTTTCACGATTTATTTGAATTTTTCAGCAGGTGATCTCTTTTATTGCAATTACAGCACAGAAATTGAAACTTCTAAATCTAAGAAATATGGTGAAGCATACAGTTCAGGACCTTATCCATTCAAGTATTGAGGACATATTAGTATATAAGTTGGCATTATCCAATGGGAATAGTCCCTTCGACGAAATTTATTGATGCCAATGAACATCCAAAAGAATACTCGTAAATCAATAGAAAAAAGGACATTCAAGAGTTAAAGACTTAAAGGTGTATGCAGACCCATTCTACAACACAGGAAAAGTTAGGTAAATAAACAGTTTCAAGATGCATGCTACTGTAAGAGAAATTCCCCTCAAAGTTATCCTATTGCATACTTAAGGGGTATCAGATATGTGGTACACATGAAGGTCTTGGTGAGAGAGAACCCATTTTGGCTACGTGTTTTATTGCCCTGCCAGCATTGCAATTGCCCACGACTCAGAGTCCATATGAGGTACACATGAAGGGGTCCCGAAAACAGATATCAGAATGGAATAAATGGAGGAAAAGACCTCAATCGAATAAAAGTCCTTTTGAACTCACAATTCACGGCTGCTCTTTTCTGCTTGAACTTAACTAAGAGGAATTTTAACTTACCCCACAGAGAAACAGAATCCGTTTCTCAGAACCTTTTATGGTACCTCCGAGTGCCTTTACAAAAAGCCGGATGAATTCGGGATGACTTTCATATGTAACCCCAGTTATGATATTCTCATGAACAGCACATGCCGACATGGTGTCTGGTTCCACCCAATGAGCACCTGCAGCAACAAGTACAGGTTTCACAGCAGGATATGCTGTGCACTTCCGACCTTTAACAGACCCTGCACCTGCCAATATCAGTTGCCCATGGCAAATGGAGGCAATTGGTTTTCCAGAGTCCGAAAATTTCTTCACCAACTCTATAACAGAATCATCAACTGAGAGATATTCTGGAGCCCGTCCGCCTGGAATTACCAACCCGTCATATTTGCTCACTTCAATATCTTCAAATGTTGCATTTAGAGTGAAGTTATGACCCCTCGACTCAGAATAGGTCTGTATC
>BPLS01028595.1:0-12657 GCA_019656275.1 Rhododendron kiyosumense | reverse complement strand
TCACTTTGGAGGCGTACGGAGCCGAAGAACTCGCTAGGCTGGAGGAGCAAGAGGAGTCGTAGTATAGGACCTCGTAGCTTCCTTTTGTTTGTTTTTGAACTTCAAATGCTCCTATGTGAGCCGTTTGTAATAATGAGCAGTGACTCGATATTTCTGTAATAAATTTCCTTATTTAACGTACCTAAAAATTAGGGGCGTTACAAAATCTCTGGCTATAGAACCCAAAACCCACCTGCATATGCCTCCCTATATAAATCCCCTCACTTGTATATACATACACATGCGAATACAACAACTCTTTGGCTATAGAACAAAAAAAAAAAAAAATGGTTGTTTGGTTTCACAAAAAAAGATCTGTACGAGTCCATTCACTCCATTTTGCATGCATTGGCCACTGTACTAAGCTTAATATTGAACAGAATGACTGTTAAACCCTACCCCCAATTCTTGAAACCCTAATTTCTAAATATCCAAACAAAATCCCAAACCCTCGAACTGAGAATCTCAGTCCACCAATAGATGCGCAATGTTCCGAGAGAGAGAGAGAGTCGATGTACCTCAGCTATGGAGTATCCACCCACGGTGGTGGGGGTGCTGCCGAGTTCGGCGAGGAAGGGGGCCAAGTTTGAGTCTTCAGCGTGAATGAGGGTGCAGAGTGAGTGGAGAGAGGCAGCGCGTGAGTAGAGCAAAATTAAGGCTTAGTTTTGGCAACAATGCTACTTGCACGTATTTTTTAGTCATATCATGCACATACGTTTTTGTGGTGCACATACATTTTTGTGGGGCCCATATCGACGTCCTATAAGATGATGCGAACTGCTCATCTTTTTTAAAATATTTTTTTGTAAAAAGTCAGCTCCAACAGATATCGGTAAGGGCTTTCTCAGAAATCTTAGGGCAAAACAAAATGATTCGCTCTGCGGTTTCTGAGAAAGTCCTTACCGATATCCGTTGGAGTTGATTTTTTACGGGAATCTTCCAAAAAATATTTTAAAAAAGATGAGCGGTTCGGATCATTTTGTGAGATTCCGATATGGGTCCCACAAAAATATTTGTGCATGATATGTGCACAAAAATCTGTATGGGAATCATTACTGTATTTTTGGTGACAAGCAAAGGGCATGAAACGACGTCGTTTTACGTGGTATAACTTTTCATTTAAACGCGCCAAAATGAATAGCAACCGGGAGTGCGAAAATTCATATCTTTCAGTGACAACTTTATGCTTGTCACTGAAACTTGTTTTCATCGACAAATTTTTTGTCACCGATTCTCCTCTTTATTTGGTGCACCAGCTGCAGGTTACCCAAGGGTTTTCGGTGACAAACACTAAAAATTTTAGTCACTATTGAGTATATTTTGTGTCAAAATCAATTTTTTATCACCAAAGGTATTTTTTGTTGTAGTGTCATGGGCAATTTGGCCCAGCAAAATGCAGCCCCTATATCTCCCTCTTGCTCATTGACAACAAATGAGGTCAATGAGTGTGTAATCACTGATCCATATGAGGGTAATGTCGTTGTCCAAACTACTTCTTCTTCTTCTCCCATCTTTGAAGAAGTTGTCACTGCTCATTCTTTAATCCTCAACCCCGGAATTGTTGTTGTTCCGGTTGGGGATTCAGAGTCGAGTAATGCCCTAGTTGTTAGTAATTTATTTTAATCAACAGGTATCTGTAATCTTAACGTGGGGAGATTAATAAGTATTTAATATCATGGAGCTCGTAATATAATTGAGATAAGGACGGGAGTGCAATTATAATTCTGTAGTGGGGTGAATTATAATTAGTGAAATAAAAAGTAGAATCCTGGTGGGATTAGATTTTCTTATTTACACTGGGAGCCCACTCTTATTACTCCTTAGGTCCCTATCGTAGCCCTATATATATACGTTATACTCTCTAGGTCAGATTAACGTTTTTCTATTATTCAGTAAATAGAGGCAGGCTTACAGAGAGTAAACAGATCACGAAAGAGTCCACACTCGGTTCGAATTCTAGACGTGTGGGGAATACGGTAGAAGATCATAAGGTGTGGTCGAGCAGTATTCGTGGTTTATAACAAGGCGTGCTATAATAAGTTCAACCAGCGTTCGTGTCGCAGGGAGTTGCGGTAAAACCCTAATTCCGCTTTATAGGGTTTTACAATTTTTGTTGTCTAATCTGTACGCGTCATTACTGGGTCTTGGGGATTCAATTTCCCAACATTGGTATTAGAGCAGGCTGTAATCACGCGTATGAATTAAACATGCCATGTTGTCCGTAGGTTATAGAAGGTAGAACGTAGAACTGTGCTAACTCTGTTTTGCAGCGTTCTTACCCAGCTATTATGGTCACATGATTTTTGTTGATTTTATATGATTGGATCCCACGATAATTTTTTCATGGTTATTGTTATTTATTGGGTACCACGATTATTTTTTGTGATTGTAATAATTAACGTAGCATGTGTTATTTATTGGGTGCCACGATTATTTTTCGTGGTTGTAATAATTACCGTAGCATGTGAACTCCAATGGCGGCATAAGATCAATATTTGTATGTTTCTTCGATTGTAATTGCATTCGACGGTTGTTCGAAGATCGAAGATGATAGATACAAAAGATACAAGCTGTTTGGCTTGCAACAGATTTTTTTCAGATTCGTAGGGTCTGATTGCAGGGCTATTTCGACCCAGTAAACGTTGGAATCAGAAAATCTGTTCTTCATGAAAGTTGTAGATAATTGAATTTTGAATCCAACCCAATTTGAATCACTTCAATTGGAGGTCGGATGAGGCAGATATGGCCAAAATACTGAAGGCTGTGTAGTTTACGCGGGAATATGTCAAATCCGAATTTTCTTGCCTGAGCATGGTTGGATTTTGGTTTCCTTGATTGATTCATAATATCTTAGTCTTCCACACAAGTATAGCTAAAGGATTTCAAGTTTGGAAGGATTGCTTAAGGATTTCAAGTTTGGAAGGATTGCTTAAGGATTTCAAGTTTGGAAGGATTCCTTATTGCTCAAGGATTGCATCCTTGACCATAATAGCTGGATTCTTTATCTTGTGTTTCCTTATTATTTGTGTTTCTATATTGTTTGCATATGTGATAGTTTACCATATTGGGACAACATGGTGATAATTGGCTTTGACCTAGATCACGGTTTTGCAAACTCGAAAATTTTGACAACCCTCACAAATTTTTTTTTAAATAACTAAGTGGGAGAGGGAGTTTATTTTTTATAAATCCCACGGTCTCCATTACTAGTATGTAGATGATGTAATTAATTTTATGTGATAGTTTTAGAACCTTCCCCCCCATCGAGCAAAATTAAATATGGCCTCATCGGTACAAACTTCCTTAAAGAATAGGTCTATGATAATTATTGTGTGAATTACTTCACCATATGAGGTAATTCATAACGGAACAATGGCTCATGGGGCTATGTAACGACCCTGATTTTTGGTCGTTAAAAATTTCGTTAAATATTTGAATTTTATTGTTATTTACCTTTTAATTTCCAAAGTTTGTCAAAATTACATTTTTGCCCCTTGAAAAATTATTTCTTGACGCTTTAGTCCGCTCGGTAAACCTAACCATCCGGTTGGAGAAACTAAGTTAGGAAGTTACCTAGTTACTTTTGACTAACCGCAAAATGACCGTTTTGCCCCCCTTGAACCTTTTGAACATTTTGAACCTTTTAAACCCTAGACTAAAAGTGTAATATTCTTTTTCATTTAATTATTTTGGTTATATTCTTTGTCCATTGGACAATAAATGTTAGGGAAACTATTATCCATTGGATAATAGAAACCCCATTTGTTTATATTAAATGTTTACTTTATTAAAGTACTATGAATAGTAAAAAGTAACTTTTTGATTACTTTAAAGTACCTTTTGGGATTACTTTAATGTTTAATCTCCCTAGCAACTATTATCCATTGGATAATAAAAGTTAGGGTGGTTATTATCCATTGGGTAAAAGGTTCATCTTTCAACTTAGTACATGGGTTGATTAATTTAATATTTTCTTTTTAACCTCATGTGCCAAAGTACCAATTATTTTAAAATAAAAGTTGCCAAGTCACTATTGTCCATTGGACAATAGAAGTTAGGGGATTTATTACCCAATGGATAAAAGGGTTAGTCTTTCACAAAGTACAAGGATTTTAATAAATTAATCTTTTTCAAAAATCCCATGGGATGATATCCAATATTTTATTGGAGGATTTTAACACATAAGATTTTTAGGTACTCTTTTATTATTTTTTTTATTGGGATTTTGATCTTCCTTGATCACATGAGTACATGTGTATCCAAGTATATATTATTCTAGTACATTGTAGACTATTCAATTGCCTTAGTACCCATGTGGTTATTTCATGAATCAAAGGGGAAATCTTAGTCTTTCTAGCCCTAAGATCTTTTGGTACTAAAAGTACTACTATTTTAATAGTTTACTTGCATACATATATATATATACCATGTGAAAGCAAGGAGAGAGAGAGGGAGAGAGAGAGAACCGTGAGAGAGAGAGAGAGGGAGAGAGAGGGCCGGTTGGGAGAGGAGAGAGGGAGAGAGATTTGATTGGTACTCACCTTTGATCTTCCATTGTACATCCAATCTTGGAGATTTTTCTCTTCCAAGCAAAGAATTAACTCCATTGTACTCCTTTGAACACCTTGCAATTGTTAGAACCCTTAGATCTTGTACCAACATCTATCTTGCCCACCAAGGATCCATCCTAGCCATCCAATTGATCCAAGATCAATCTTGGTACAAAAGTAGCCATGCAACCCTAGGATTTTTCCTTGATTTGTGCTTAAAAGTGGGATTTGATTAGATATACTTCTTGGACACCTAGCAAGCTTCTTGACCCTTTGATCATGTACCATATCCATCTCAACCATCCATTGGATCCAAGAATATCACCAAGGTACACCATAGCCATGCAAACCTAGGATTCTTGCATTGATCTTCCATGATCTCTTGCCAAGTGTCAAGGTGAGACTTAGAGTGAGAGAGAGGAGAGGGCCAAGCTCTTGCCTATAAATAGAAGGCCATTCCAAGCCTTTCAAAGCACACCTCAAGCAATTAGCTCTTCCTTCTCTCTAGAAATCATTTTCAGTTTTTCTGGGCAGCCACTGTCCCGTCGGAAATCCTCTGTTTTCTCCTGTCTAGAGTAGTTTTTAGGATCAACTTCCTTCTGGAAAGTTGTAGAACACTTCGAAACCTTGAAGTTAGGCTCAAGAATCACCCCAATCGGTTAAGAAATGACCGAGATATCGTCATCCGAAGTTCAGTGAAAAATCTGGATTTTCATTTCTGGACAGCTCACTGTCCCTTCCTTCGTCCTCATTTTTCTCCAACCTAGGTTCGTTTCTAGGATTAACTTTCTTCTCGAGAGTTGTAGAGGGTTTAGAGAGCTTCGTTCTAGACCCAAGAACGACTCTATTCGGCCAAAGATTGACCGAGTTATTGCCGTTCGAAGTTCGGTCCAGATTCGGGGGAATTTTCCACCTAGCTTATTCGGCTCCGACTAGTTTCGGATCAAGGTAGATTAATCTCTACACACTCTCCCTAGTATAACTTTTGTTATTTTTGTTTATGAAAAGATTATCTATTGCTATCGATGACGATATTTGAAAGTTGTTCTTTTGAATTAATGAAAAGGATGGGGAGTATGTTGAACTCATCAATTTATGTTTTGAGCATGCTAAATGATTAGATGATCTTGCTAGTTTGATTTCAAAGTTATGAAGCATGATTTGTGATTTCGTATGTGGAGAGTCTTACCGCGGAAGTCTTGCATGTTAACGAGACACGAGAATCGAGGAAGTAGAAACATGGCACCTAGGGTTTGATAACAAGGAAGTACTTTGGAAACCACATAATGACCATTTCGAGGGTATTATGTGAATGGTGTGTGTGTGTGTGTGTGTTCCAATGGGAATCCGGTATAGCGGAACCATTGTGAGGTTGTGTGTGTTCCCATGGGATCCCGGACCGGCGGAACCATGGTGAGGTATAGCTTGGTTATCCGCGGAGAGGAGCCAATGCATTGTGTGCCAATGGGAACCCGGTGCGGCGGAACCATTGTGAGGATACTCGGGAACCCGGAACGGCGGAACCGAGGTTGGGTGAGTATGGCTTGGTTATCCGCGGTTCGGAGCCAATGCTAAAGATTTTTGAAAGGCTTGGTTATCCGCGGTACGGAGCCAATGCAAATGATTTTGAAAAAGGTTGATTTGTGTACGGAAATGGAGACACGGTCTACGATGAGTCGCGTAGGAGAAACTCGGAGAATCTTGGACACCAACGGTAGTTAGATTGTGGATGTATCATTGCTACTGTCTGTTGTATTGTTATAAGTTAAAGGTTAGTGGGTAGGGTTACTCTATTGAGCTTTCGTAGCTCACGGTGTTGCCTTGTGGTGACCCTGGCATATTATATTGGTGGCGACGCCGGTATAATGTGTCAGACCTTGTAGATGATCAAGATGGACCGTTCACTTGGAGGCGTCCGGAGCTGAGGAGCTGGCTAAGATGAAGAAGCAAGTGGAGATGTAGTTAGGAAACCTTAGTTTCCTTTTTGTTGAAAAAATTGTACCTCTTTGAAGTATTTATAATGTAATAAACTCTCTTTATTATGTAATAAATGCTTCTTAACGTACCCTAATTTTGGGGGCGTTACAGGCTAGGTAATGGTATACAGTTAACTGTAAATAATAGTATCCTCACCATCTGAGGCACTATTATTATTTATAGGACCGAAGCTATATTGGCTATTTAATTTTGCTTGGCACGGTATAGTGTCTAGATAGTAAAATTAAAAGGTTGTGCCTATCTACACAAATGATAAAGAGTAGAGACTTCCCATCGAAGCATGTTTTTTACGATGTGTAGGGTTGTCAATGTTTTTCTTTTAACATGTGGTAGAGGAAACCAATATTAAAATGAAATTCAAAGTTTTTATTGCCCTTCATAATTGATTGTTATGTTATTTGATTCTCAGATTCAAAAATGGGCTCTTTCAATCCACTTGCAATTATTCTCAAAGAAAATAAACTTACTAGACCAAACTATGTTGACTGGAAAAGAAACTTGAATATTGTGTTAACTGCCGAGGGCCACAAATATGTGCTATCTACGGCCTGCCCTCCTAGACCTGAAGAGAATGCCACAGAACAGGAAGCAAAGCCTTATAAAGATTGGGTTAAGGCTGATGAGATGGCGCGGTGTTATATTTTGGCTTCTATGTCAAATATATTGCAACATCAGCATCAAGCTATGGAAACTGCTTCCGATATGATGCTGAACCTCAAAGAAATGTTTGGGGATCAGAATCGGGCAGCAAGGCTAGTTGCTATGAAAGAATTGGTGAGCATCACCCATGTTGAAGGGACCCCAATTAGGGATCATGTTCTAAAGATGATAGCTCTTCTTAATGAACTAGAGATCCTTGGAGCTGAAATTGATGGGGAAACCCAAATCGATTTCATTCTTAACTCATTGCAGTCTGAGAGTTTAAGCAGTTTCGCCTGACTTATTCTATGAACAAAATGCATTTATCTTTGGCGGAACTTCTTAAGGACCTCTAAGCAGCTGATGGTCTTTTGGTTGTGAAGAAACCACCATGAGTGTTAGTGGCAGAGAAGGCTTCTACTTCTAAGCCGAAAGGCCAGAAGAAGCAGAACAAATCTCAGAAAAAGGTTGTGGAGGCAGTTCATGCGCCTCAAGGTGGAGTGAAAAAGCCTGCAGGTAAGTGTTTTCACTGCAAGCAGAAAGGATACTGGAAGAAGGAATATCCGGTTTTTCTCAATAAAGTGAACAAACAAGGTAAATCTTTTTCACTAGTTGTTGAATCATGTTTAGCAGTGTTATCT
The DNA here is from genome assembly GCA_019656275.1 of Rhododendron kiyosumense. NCBI lineage: Eukaryota > Viridiplantae > Streptophyta > Magnoliopsida > Ericales > Ericaceae > Rhododendron > Rhododendron kiyosumense. The sequence goes on along the minus strand of BPLS01028595.1, from coordinate 4,790 downwards.
ACTAGTACCTGGTGTGTAGATACGGGAGCCACTAATCATGTTTGCAATTCATTGTAGGGGTTCCAGGAAACCAGAAGACTTAGTGATGGGGAGATTTATCTACATATGGGAAATGCTACGAGAGTGGCAGCAGTTGCAGTAGGAAATGTGTTTTTAAATTTTAATAGTAATAGGATTTTAATTTTGAGAGATTGTCTTTATGTTCCTACTATTAGAAGAAACTTGGTTTCAGTTTCTAAGTTAATAAAGGATGGATATTTGGTTTATTTTAGTGACTCTATAGTTATTAAGTTAAATAAACGTTTTATCTGTTCTGGTTCATCGGTGGATGATCTCTACATTATTAATCCTATATTTCCTACAGTGCAACTGCATGAATTGAATAACACTAATAATTTACCATGTAAGAGAAAAGAGCTTTCTAAATTGAACCAAACGTATCTTTGGCACTTACGTCTTGGTCATATTAATCTGAATAGGATTTCTAGACTGGTTAGAGATGGACCTTTAGGTTCATTAGAAGTTGAGGAACTACCAGTCTGTGAATCCTGTTTGGAAGGTAAGATGACCAAAAAGCATTTTTCAGCAAAAGGATTCAGAGCCAAAGAGCCGTTGGAATTGGTTCACTCTGATTTGTGTGGGCCTATGAATGTCCAAGCTAGAGGTGGTTTTGAGTACTTTGTCACTTTTATTGACGATTACTCAAGGTATGGATACATTTACTTGATGCACCGTAAGTCCGAATGCTTTGAGAAATTCAAGGAGTATCGGGCAGAAACGGAAAAACGTTTGGGTAAATGTCTCAAGACATTGCGATCTGATCGTGGTGGTGAATACCTCTTGGGAGAGTTTAGAAACTACTTGTTAGTTAAAGGGATTATATCCCAGTTGTCAGCTCCAGGTATGCCACAACAAAATGGTGTAGCAGATGGATACCCCTTGAGTAAGCTTATAAGTTTCAATTATGTTAAACCCTGCAGGTGGATATTTGTATCCGACATATCGAATAAGTTAAGTGGATAGTCTCAAGTTAAAATGTTGATTAAGTGGGAGATTGTTAGTAATTTATTTTAGTCAATGGGTATCTATAATCTTAACGTGGGGAGATTAATAAGTATTTAATGTCATGGAGCTCGTAATATAATTGAGATAAGGACAGGAGTGCAATTATAATTCTGTAGTGGGGTGAATTATAATTAGTGAAATAAGAAGTAGAATCCTGGTGGGATTAGGTTTTCTTATTTACACTGGGAGCCCAGACTTATTACTCCTTAGGTCCCTATCGTAGCCCTATATATATACGTTATGCTCTCTAGGTCAGATTAATATTTTTCTATTATTCAGTAAATAGAGGCAGGCTTAGAGAGAGTAAACAGATCACGAAAGAGTCCACACTCGGTTTGTGTTCTAGACGTGTGGGGAATACGGTAGAAGATCATAAGGTACGGTCGAGCAGTATTCGTGGTTTATAGCAAGGCGTACTATAACAAGTTCAACCAGAATTCGTGTCGCAGGGAGTTGAGGTAAAACCCTAATTCCGCTTTATAGGGTTTTACAAATTTTGTTGTCTAATCTGTACGCATCATTACTGGGTCTTGGGGATTCAGTTTCACAACACTGGTTAGTGTTGCGAAACAACACTTAACTGTACTTTTTGATCCTGGCCCAGCTCAACTCTTGAAACCCATGGGGAGCTCCAATAATCACAATTTGTCTCCAGATCCTCCTGACTTGGATTCGGGAGGTTAGCGGATGACAATTTCATCTAACAAGCAAACAAACCTAGTGGCAAGAGGAACAAATCAAAGAGCAGGTTTTGGGAGTCAAAGAAGCTGTGGGACTAATTGGAAATCTGTTCCTTTATAGCTCTAGCCAGTTGAAAAGCTTGTTCATCATATGATCATAAGCTGGATACTCAATCATTTTCATGATCATATTGAGCTTTCATATCAGCTCACATTCTGTGTTGGGCCGTATCCCCACGATCCAGCTATATGCCCATATACCTACTGTCACAGGGCTGTTTTTCGCCTAGAAAATTGCCCGTGATGGCACCAAGTTGGCCAACAACTTGGTCTCAGCCGACTAGTGTCTACTCACACACCCGACGAGTTTGAACGTCTAGAACACACACAAGAGTTACGGGAACCGTCCCAACCTTTTATTGCACCGACAATATAAGGAAAATACACTCTAGAGCTTAGGCAGAACATCCCTCTGCCTTAGGCTACGAAATGCCTTGCCTAAATAGGCTTACAATCATAAAAACATGGCCACTAAGTACATGAGATCATGGGGCAAGCCCATGATCTTGCAGTTGACACCCCCAACTGCCCTAGGGCTGTGCTGGCCTTGCCAGAATCTGCCAGCACATTGAATTCTGAACCTGCCTGGCTGTAACTGCCGGTAACTGCCCGTTTTTGGCTTGGACACTTGTCCCATGCTGCCAGCAACATAAGCAGCCCGTTTCTGCCTTGGACACCTGTCCCATGCTTCCCAACAACATGTGCAGAATGCTGTTAACCGTCAACAACCGTTTTGCTCGAGCCAACTCAAGCTCTGCCTCTGTTTTGCCCGAGCCAACTCAAGGCTGCCTGGCCAATCTCATGATCCAACCCCAGCTCCCAATACTTAGCCGTTTTCCTCAATTGCCTTGTCCCACAAGCCTGCTTCCGATTAGCATCCATGCCTCGCTATCATCGGGCCTTCACGTGCATCACGACTGCCACTTGTCTATGGGACCAGTGCCGACACCAACCGACACCATCGGGTCACCTTGTAAAGACATGCCTGCCTCATGCCTTTGTTTCCACCGGTTGGCTAGGGTGCAAGGTGCCACCGCAAGCCAAGCTTAGCAAGCCTTGAAAGTCAAGGTGCTAACACGTACCATGTTGTAAGCCTTTTGTTTTCTTTCCCACTTCCTAGTTGGATGAGAAACAATAGGGTAGACTGATGTATTTCAAGATTGTGCCGTTTGGCAAATCTTTAGTTGTCTATTTCCTTTTGTTTGTTTTTTCTCCTGCGGTATGCTCCTTGTAAGCTGTATATTCGTTTAGCTTTTTTTCTATTTCATGCTGATTTACCCAAAAAATAATAATATACATTCAAACAAAAGTCATATATTCAATTTCAGAAACATAGTATAACAACTTCACTTTCTCTAGTAGTCTCTCTCACAAAGTCACAACTTCTGATCTCTGTTACTCTCAGTGTATCTAACACTTTGTCTTCGAATTCCCAAGATTTAGACATTACAAAACGCATAAACTTATACAAAATCAGATGAATCAAAACCACATATTAAATGAACACTCTATCATCTTCCCAACCCCCAACTCTAACTTTGCTGTCCCTGACCCCCTTATCCATCTTCGTCTTCGCTCCCAAACCTCATTACCAGCAAACCACACCCTTGTCAAACCAACAACCAACAATTTAATCAAGGGAAACGATAATGCCACGAGCATTTCTTTTCCTGCCACGACCATTTAATGCACTCGAGGTCAAAGTGACTATTTTGTCCTCTTTGGTCAAAAGCTGGGCCTTAGAAATCCTAAACAAAACCCGTCCTTCTCCCTGTTCCATTTTTTTTCTTGCTTTACAGTTGTCTAACCTCTAACTTTGTTTTTAAATTTTGTTTCTCTTTATTATAATGCTTTACTTTTGTCAATTTTTTCGAAAATGAAAAATACTGTATGACACAAAATTGAAAAAAATAGGATCCAAAAAAGCCGTCTGTTTGGAATTATATTTGTCTTTAATAAACTCTTTAAGCGTTTTGTTGTACTTTTCTAACTAACTATGGGCACATGATTTAGTGTCATCTTCCAATTACACACCAGATTACATAAGATTCATTTTGGAGTTATACACTATTAATCAGAGTTGTTCAATTTGCTTGAAATAGTAAGTGTCGCTGGCCGTTATCAATACAATCTTCTTATTTTTTATAAAAAAAAAAAAAATTTGCTTGAAATATTATTCTAATGGCCCTTCCAAAAATCCAACTTAGTCACATATAGGTAAGAGCTTAATCAATTGATTCAATTTTTCTCCCTACAAATGCTGGAAAAAAAAATTGATTAAGCCCTTACCCATAATCGAATCAGCTAATTTTTTTACAAAAACTCTTAGAACATGTTTAACAATTTGAACAATTTCGATTGTACCCCTAGTTTCGATTGCATTTGCTGTAGTGTACCCTTAGTTTTTATATTGTATACTCAGGTGACAATTAGGGAAAGTTAATTCATGAAAGGGGATTACTGGTAATGGGCTGACTACTTTAGAAAAGAGGACAAAAGCGTCACTTTCACCATGAGTGCAATAAAGGGTTGTGGCAGGAAAAGAAATGCTCGTGGCATTATCGGCTCCCTTTAATCAACACTATAGACTCAATTTACCCACACAAAAAAACACCATAGACTCAATCATTAATCAAGGGGAAAGTCTACAATACGCACCTAAATTAGTACATCAGCAGTCATAGTAGTGCGATTCCCATTTGTTCATATAAATTTGAAATGTGTTACAACTGTTTAACAAATAATATTTAGTATCCAATCCACCCTCACTGATATTAGTCCTCGATATCTATTCAGTCATTGAAACGAAAAATTAGAGAACAAAACAAGTTATTTAAGTTTGATGTGCACCACCACCTCGATGTTTATGTGCAAAATTATAGGATAATATGTGATTTGTGATTGTGCCTACTCTAAATTTTGTCCCTCGTGATCCCATTGTGACCCATTTCCTCACTGCTGGAAGTTGAGGGATTGAGCCCGTAC
>BPLS01028594.1:48917-100504 GCA_019656275.1 Rhododendron kiyosumense | reverse complement strand
TGGATATCGACGCTGAGGTGGTTCTAGGACAATTGACCATCTCGAATCAAGTTGATCTTTCACATAGAAAACTTGTTTGGCTTGGGAAGCCAAAATGAAAGAATCTGATTTGTGGCCTATCCTTCCAAGCTCAACAAGTGTGAACCCAAGCTCATCAACTTTAATACCCTTTTTGTTGTCAACCCAGTCACACTTAAATATTGGAATTTGGAACATATGATAATCAAGTTGCCATATCTCGCTAATAATGCCATAAAAGTTCATCTCTCCAAACACAGGATTCTTATCCTTATAGCCAGTGACTTGTATTGCCGTTGCCACCAAGCTAACTCCACTATTCTGGGTGATTCACGAATTATCACGATCTTTTGTGTGATAACGGGTGCCGTTTATGATGTAGCCTGGACTTTAATCACATCTAGGCGAGGTCCTTGTGCAATCCACTCAAGGGTGTTGGATATATTACGCTTGAGGTTTAATTCATCTACAACCTGTAAATAGATTACTAGTTAGCCAAGTAAAGTTTATCGTATCTAGCATATCACAAAAAAAAAGTTTATGCTATCTATAATGGAAAAAAAAAAAAGCATATTTGTTTGCCATATTACCTTATTACGTATCCATTCTATGAATGTTCTATTGTATTCAACTTGTAACCATTTTGGACTTTTTGCTTGGCGAGGATATTGTACCTTCAACCAAGCCATATGCTCCCTACAAAATGATTAGGTGTAAGAAAACGCTCCAACTAGTATAAAATAATATAGATCAAAAAATTAGAGAGTTTGGTACTCTTACACAATGTAAGGTTCAACTTCACTGCTGTTTTCTAACACATAACGATGTGCTTGTTCCAGTTCTTCACGATCGACGGCAACAACATAACCACCTGGTAAGGGCCTTTCGATTTCCAAACCATCAGAAGTCATGTTCCTAGCAATCGGAACACCAATTGGATCGACTCTAGATACGTTATCTGCGCAAAACTCAACCGCTTCTTCTGCAATGTAACTTTCAGCCATACAACCCTCTGGACAATTACGATTACGAACACAACCCTTTAAAACTTTCATGAACCTCTCAAATGGGTACATCCATCGAAAATGAACAGGTCCACATAGTCGTACTTCTCTAACAAGATGCATTGTCAAATGAATCATGATATCAAAGAAGGATGGTGGAAAGTACTTTTCAAGCAAACAATGTGATTACTATATCGGATTGAATTTTGTCCAACTTTGCCACATCAATAACCTTGTCACAGATAGCATTGAAAAAGAAGCATAATCTTGTAATGGCATATCTCACTTCTTTAGGCAACACAGAACGTATTGCCACAGGCAATAACTGTTGCATCAGTATGTGATAATCATGCGACTTCATGCCATAGAGTTTCAAATCATCCATATTGACGCAATTTCTTAAATTCGAAGAATATCCTTCGGGGACCTTGAGCTCCGACAGTGTCGTGCAAAGTCTTCTTTTCTCCACATTTGATAGTGTATAGCATGCTGGCGGCAAGTATGTCCGCTTCTCTCCAATCTGTGGTGCCAACTCTTTTCGTAAACCCTTCTCCACAAGATCAAGACGAGCATTAATTCCATCCTTTGTTTTGCCCGGAATGTTAAGCAACGTACCAATGATACTCTCACACACATTCTTCTCAATGTGCATAACATCCAATATGTGTCGGATAAGCAAGTACTTCCAATAATCAAGATTAAAGAATATGGACTTCTTCTTCCAACAACTTTTATGACCAACACCTGTTGATTTGTTTTTATTTTTCTTTCCCCATATGAGTTTAATGCCTTGCACCTTTCTTAATACCTCCTCCCCACTTAATGGCGATGGAGCCAATCCCAACTCCTGTTGGCCATCAATGCCTTCTTTAACCTTCGATATGGATGGTTTATTGGAAGAAATTTTCTATGTCCCACATAAATATTCTTCTTACCACGTTTTAATCTACGAGAGCAAGTTCCTTCCCTGCAAATTGGACACGCACCATACCCTTTTACCTTGCAACCACTCAAATTTCCATACGCAGGAAAATCATTAATTGTCCACAGCAGTACAACCCTCAAATTGAAATGTTGTTGTCGGTAAGCATCGTAAGCCTTAACCCTTACATCCCATAATAGTTTCAAATCATCAATTAGAGGTGCTAGAAAAATATCGATGTCATTACCAGGTTGTTGTGGACCTGATATCAACAAAGTTAACATCATGAATTTCCTCTTCATGCACAACCATGGTGGAAGATTATAGTTAACCATTACAACTGGCCAACAACTATACCGACTGCTAAGAGAACTATGTGGGTTTATACCGTCGGTAGAAATAGCTAGCCGAAGGTTTCTTGGCTCTGCACCAAAATCTGGCCACATGTGGTCTACTAACTTCCATGATGGGGAGTCTGCTGGGTGACGTAGTTTTCCATCGGACTCTCTTTCATTAGCATGCCATGTTAAGTTCTTTGCTGTTTCTGGTAATTGATACATCCTTAGGAACCTCAGGATCAGTGGAAAATACCATACAACTTTTGCTGGGACACCTTCTCTTACTTCAGTTGAATTTTTCTTTAACTTCCATCTTGACCTTTTGCATGTAGGACATGTAGTTGCATCTTTGTACTCCTTTCGATAGAGAATGTAGTCTGAAGGACATGCATGTATTTTCTCATATTCCATCCCTAATGTATCCATGGTCTTCGATGCCTCATACATCGATGACGGCATTTCATTTTTTTTTGGGAGCAACTGTCCCAAAATCTTTAACAGTTCATCGAAAGCCGTATTAGACAACTGATGCCGAGCTTTGAAGTTGAACGCTGTGACCAAAGCAGATAACTTTGTGTTATCTGAACAACCGGGATATAAGGGTTTCTCTGCATCTTCAAGCACTTTTCTGAACTCATTCGGATCAGCAGTGCAGTGATTATATGCGGCTTCAACCATTTCAATTGTTTCTGCTACATCATTTGAGGGGGATGAGTCAACTTGCCGATGGAAAGTATTTTCTGCATATCCAGACAGCGGTGCCTTTCTAGTGGTTACTTCTCCATGCCAGATCCATGTTTGATAGCTTTGATCAATACCATGGAAAAAGAGATGATTTCTAATCTCATCAACAGCTTGGCTTTTCAAGTTTCCACATACTCTACATGGACATCGGATGGATTGAAGATCCCTCGCATATATCATAGCAAAATTCAAAAATTGTTCAACACCATCCTCATAATCTTTTGATGTACGATCTTTGAGCATCCAGGATTTATCCATTTTAAGTGGATTCTAGAATACCAAAGACAAATTAGACATGGCTATACAAGTATTCTGGTAAAGAAAAACACATTAACTTGCAATATCCAAATACTAACAGTTAAGACAAAGATAAAGAGTGAAGGAGAAACTTAGAACAAGCTAAATTTAAGCATCCAGGATTTATCCATTTTAAGTGGATTCTATAATACCAAAGACAAAAAGTATGAAAACGCTATAGAGTATAAATCAAATTGCATAATCTTGTTTTTGTTATTATATCAGAATATCAGCAAACAGCACAATCTCATTCCTCTTACACAAGCAGGAGAGATTTCAACCAAAACTCAACAAGCAAATGTACAAAACAGGGAAAAATAAATAATCGAACTTACCAAGCAGCAAAAATGTAAGCTTTTGGATTGAATGGAGCTCTATCCTCACGTAACCCTTACAAAAGGAAAAATACAAAAGTCAAATATAGACCTAAGGTCATTTAATAAAGGAATTCTTCAACTGTATTACTCTATTACACCCCATCAATTCATGATTAAAAACATAGCCGACTATCATGTAATACAGGAATTAAGGTTGTGCACTCCTTTAATTTGAGGGCTAACCCTTCTTTATCAATTCAGAAAAAGGTTTTAGCCAAGTGTGCGAAAACATCGATCAAAATAGTGCCCAAAGCTTTGGAAAATTTGATCTGTTGGGTAAAAAAAAATTATTTCCAGGAACCACGAAAAATAGGTTCTGTAGTATTGTGAGTTGTTTGGTGCTTTGGGGATGGAAAAATATCCAAAATCTTCGGCGACGGGGCCAACAAGAGGTTACAGCTAATGCCCTACGCCGTTTTCTCCAAGGTCCCCTTCCCTCGTCGACGTCTCTGTCACAGAAAGGGGGAGAGAGGATAGGCTACCGAGAGAGAGAGAGAGAGAGAGAGAGAGAGAGGGGGGGGGGGGGGGGCGTGCGATAGAGGAACATACTAGGTGAGAGGCTGAGAGCTGCAACGATGGTTGATCTGCGTGGGGAGGGAGCTGTTTTGCTAGGGCTTGCTCTGCTGCAGATATAGATAGACAGAGAAATTATTCAGTGCCCTTCACCTTGCACGAAGCCTCTTCCCAACCTACATTATTACCACACTTAAAACAAAACGTGATTGAAATTAATAGCAAAATTATTCTATCACGCTTTTACTAAAACGTAGTTAAATAAGTGAGTATATTTTATCACGCTTCAACACAAAATGTGATTGAAACGAACAACAAACTTATTCAATCACGCTTTTACCAAAACGTAGTTAAACAAGCGAGCATATTTCATCTCGCTTTAAAACCAAATGTGATTAAAAAAAGAACTTACAATCACAGTTCTATCAAATCTGTGATAAAAACTATTTTTTATCACGGTTTCATTAGTAAAGTGATATGAAAATTTCATTCCATATTTCTTCATCACACTTTCATTAAAACTGTGATCGTTTTAAACTTTTGAGTGTGGTCTTTATCTATTATTCTAGTAGTGACAAGTTTCTCAAACCCAGCAAGGAGGAGTTAGATGAAGCTCTTCTCATTGCATATGGCAGAGAGAAGATAAGAGAAGTCGATGATTGTGCCTGGTCTTTTGGATTGGGCAACGTCCATAGCATCAGCGATTCAGTGCCATTGGAGAGAGAGAGGGAGAGAGAGAGAGAATTAAATAATCAAAAAATGGTATTCCGAACCATACCTCGATATTAATACCGAGGTTTGAGAGCATATGTATTTTGCCTTTGTGTTTGCTGACTCTGCTGCAGCTTCTACTTTTGGTTTCGGTGAGGTAAAATAAAGTGCATTTTGCCGAATCTGCTATACATGCTCTCATATACATTGGAATTTGAGGATGAAATTTGTAGCGCAGAAAGCTATCCTCTCATTGACTCCCCGTGGACCACAAGAATATGAGATCAGGGACGCAATTAGAACTAGGTATGGCAACGGGGCGAGGTGGGTTTTTGCACAACCCGACCAAACAATTATTACACGACCCGACCCTAACCGGGTATTTTTTGGGTACCCCGTTCCCGCCCCGATCGGGGAACGGGTTTACCTGCCCTGCTTCGTAAAAAAATTAAAAAATTGCTAATCTAAAAGAAAAATTAAAGAAAATATGTACATAAATAAACTGTTAGTTTAGTATAATGGTGAAAATATTAGGGTAAAAAAATAAAAGTATAATTTTGAAGTATTAATGATAATTAATACTAGGATAAAAGTATAATTTTATAAATAAATACATTACTGGGCGGGTACATCGGAGCGGGGTACTGTCACTTTGAACCCGGCCGAGTTTTAGTATTTTTACTCCTACCCCGGTACCTCTGATTGCCATCTCTAATTAGAACACATCAGATCACATCCATCTAATCATTTCTCCATGGCAAATATAGCGTGTGAGAGAGATCAACCCCTAAGTCATAAAGGGGTTGGGAGTCTGATCCGTTCGAGATTTTTTTGAATGCGTGCAGGCCCAATTCGCTGGGGAGTATCCACGAAGTCTGCATCACATCACATGGATCCAATGTACATTGAATGACCCATATTTACTTAAAAAGCTAAGCCTTGTAAGTGGTGAGCCATCTAATTATATTTAAGGTCCAACTTTTCATTTATTTATCCGATGTGAAACTCGACCTTTTACATATGTTCCTAACAAAAGTGAGTCCACGTGCGAGTGCATGAGTGCGAGCGTCAAAGCATCTCTTAAGAACCTCAAAAATAGCTAAAATTCATGAGTGCAAAAAGTGAGAGCGCAAGAATTAAGAATACAAACACAGAACAAGAATTAAAAGCGCAAACATGTCAACTTGAAAGATTATGTGACTAGGTCAACCCTTTTGGCTTGCGGCCATCAAAAACTGGAAAAGCATGATAGAGTTGACTCCTGCAGCTTCAAGACCTTTTCTTTGTCATCAAATTCCATGAAATTGCTACGGGGAGTATCAAATTACTGTATATATTCGGACACTACGACTAGCAATTATGTCAACGGTCTACATTCAAGGAATCAATTGAAGTCAATATTAGTGTTCCATAATGATCAAATGCACTGAAAATCCAACTTGCACATGTATCGCGTGTGTCGGTCTCTAGTATTAACCTATTGTGACAGATAAACAATAATTAAATTCTCAAAAAATCAATCGAATGATTAATTATATACTGTCGTAACAATTAACATGTATATACATATCTATACATTACAATGCTAATCACCATTGTTTTGCTAATGCCGCTGCCGCTGCCGCCGCCGCCGCCATCGATTCTCAGTTTTCTTCTTGCTTGAATTGGTCTACTACGCGTTGGTTGGATCAGTCGATTCTCAGTTTTCTTCTTGCTTGAATTGGACTCCTACGTGTTGGTTGGATCAGTCGTCAGCTTTTGGCAGCCATAATAGTTCCTCTCAAGACGAAAACAGTTCTCTGCGAAGTGCAGTTTGCAAAGAGGTGTAACTGCTTATGCTTTTACGTGGGGTTTTGCTGATGTGGTTTTATCTTTTGGTCCTTGCGGTTGTTTGTGCAAAGGTTATTTGATTTGTGTCCTTTTTTTTTGTTGGGAGGGCAATTTGGGAAGTGTAAAATACTAAAATGTGAGCCAGCTTCAAAAAGTTGTCCACACCAAAAGGTACTCTCCCTTAATATATTAGAATCAACTTCCCCGTGTTCCACTATCCATATACACACACACGACATGCAACCACTAAAATAACGAAGAGTTAGAGCATAGCAACAAATACAATAAAACGATGGGTACATCATTTGTTGTACACCAAATGTATACCAAGTTGTCTATGATCTGTTTCAGAGTCCTAGATAAATATATCGGAGACGCTATTTTTTTTTATAACATTTTATATAGGGATTCCTGTTAAAAATCAGCTCAGTTGAATATTGGTAAGGACTTGATCGATTCTTCACTCAATTGACTGACAAGAAATTGAGCGAAGAATTGATCAAGTTCTTACCGATATTCGGCTGAGCTGATTTTATAGGGATGTCTAATAGGGGCTGCCTTGATATTTTACATGCCTAAAGTGAATTTTAAAATGTGGCCTAGTTCCTTTTAGAAAAAAATTCAAATATAAACTTTTTTTTTTCCACTTCAATCTCTAGTCTACTGCCCCATCCCACGTGAGTACCATAATCGAATCAAGAAACCCCTATAACTTTCCATAAAATTACAATCTGGGGAAATTCAATTACTGTCTGTTAGTAACTTGACACTACCAAAGTAATATATCAGAGTAAAGTCATAGAACTTCTCTTCTCCTAGAAATTGCTAGCCGTTGACATTGGCCATGCAAAACAGTATTGTGTGGCCCGTGATCCTCGCTCTGGTTTAGTGGCTTCCTAGCCTTCTCCGCTTCGCCTGCACAATGAACGCACGACTAAGACATGGCCGGGGGTTGCCCGGCAAGGCCCTCCGGCGAGAGGATAAGTATGTGCAGAGAGTGAGCCAAGAGACTAGGGTTTTGAGTGGGTATTCGCGTGTATTAGGGCGTACCTTTCCAGAGGCGCTATCCTTTGGTATTTATAGAGCCTCCCTGCCTTACTCACCAAGCACGGGCACGTGCCTTGCGCGGGCCAGGCGATGTCACCGTGACGTCACCGAACAGATCTGGTAACCGCTTTTGGGGGTGAGCTGGCACGATCCATGTGCGCTCATGATTATCTCCTGACGTAACCGTCTCAGCACGTGGATGGGCACGTGGCCGCGCGGGTAGCCGAGCCTAGAAGGACCTGTCGGTTGCCAAGCTTGAAGGGAAGCCGAGCTTGGCGACATCGTCCGAGGGGCCGCCCCCAAATGGTGGCCGAGCTTGGCGATGATCCTCTCCGTCACCGGACGCAAGGCAAAGGCGGAGCCAACGACTGGCACGCCTCAGCTCAGGCCGAGCCCAGATGAAGTGGGCTAGCTGCCCTTACGGCGGCCTTCAGTGGCAAAGGAGTAGGGGTGGTCCATGGTGGAATCATAATTCAGCTCGACCTGCTACAGTAGCCCCTCAATCTTAGCCGTCGCCGAGCGCACGGTTGGGATTGATGTTAAACTTTGGCCGAGTGTTCTTAACGCCGAGCATGGATGACTGTTGCTGGACAAAATTTGGCCGAACCCAAACCTTTTTCAACAAACCGCCATGGACATGGACCAATGGAGGTGCGCCAGGTGTCCATCTCTCGCTGGATACAGCTGCCAGGGGGACGGTTGGCACGCGTAGGGCTCTGCCAAGCCGTCCCATCAGGCCACGCGTCAGATGCTCAATGGCTGTAGGTTCGACGGTGCAATGATTTGGGCGGGAAACTCAAATTCCCAAACCCTAGCTCTATATAAAGAGTTAGGGGTAGAGAGAGAAGCTATGTTCGTTTTCTCTCTCTAAACCTCCATTGCCAGAGCTTCGTTGCATGCCCGTTCGTCTTCTGGTCTGGATTCCCAGTGGATTCAGCATAAAATCTCGTTGAAATCTCCAGGTATGCGTTCGAACCTAGCTTCTCCCTGTATTTCAAAAGTTTTTACGTCCTTTCTCGTCGTTTTTTCTGTGTTTTAGGGAGTTCTCTGTTCTGTGTGAACAGTACGAAGGTGGAGATGGATGACTGTTCATCTTTGCCTTCAACCTGTTCTTCCGAGCCCGAACTCAACTGTTTGTTGAGTCTGGCCGACGCCGAGCCCCATAGTTAAGGTCCTAGATTCTAGCGTTGGCTGGGTTTGGCCGACGCCGAGCCCAACGATTAGAGTCTTAAATTCTCCCGAGTTTGAATCTACATAGGACAAAGATAGGGTGGGCCAGTAGGGTAGCCAAGCATAGAGAGATCGTTGACTTTAGGCCGACGGCAAGGTTCTTCACCATTTCCTCTTTGTTTTGTTAGGTCTGGCTCACCCGGTCATAGTCATATCTTCCGACTCCAAAAGCTCGGGAGACAAATCTGGAGATTTGATAATTTGAGAGTATTTGGAAAGGCGTAGGAGCCGACGTCAGATCTCTTCAATTGCTTCAAATATGTCGTCCGACTCTGGCGACTCAAATGTCGAGCGTGATTATGAATACGGCAGTGACAGGTTCAATACCGAACCCGAAATTTCATTCACACCATCCACTCATTCTAAGGCCGAGCCCCAGCTAGGGTTTGAAGCCGAATCCAGATTTAAACCTCAGACCGAAGCCACTACTTCTGCACGGTCTAGGCACAGTGAGGCCTCATCCGAGGATAGAGAATTCGCCAACCTTTACGAGAGGGGCCAGGTCTGCCCTCATGCTCATTTTTTCAATGGTGAGACTATAACATTCCCAGCGATGTCATCGTTAGTCAGGTTGGTAGCAACCACATTAGGGACAAGATGGAGCGCCATCCCGAGCATATCACAGTGCCCCTGATGGCAATCTGTGAAGCTGGGTTGCAATTTCCACTTCACTGGTTTCTGAGAGAGTTACTGGCTCGTTTTAGCGTCGTCTCTCACTACTTCGCCATCAACAGCTATAGAATCGTAATGTCCATTATTGCACTAAAAGAGCTTCACGACTTGGAGTTCACCATCGCCGACATCTTCCATACGTACATAATGTCCAGGCACGGCCAGACCGAGCGTCGGTTTCTGTCCACTCGTAGGGACAAGGAGCCCTTGATTAATGGGTTGCCTGACATCGATAAGTGGGTGAATCTTTATGTTGAGGTTAATGGTAACTACGAGTTCGGTGACCAAACCAATCGTAGGTACATGGTCCCAAAGATCAAGGATTTTCGAGGTAGTCATTTTCGATTTTGCCGAGACCATGTTTCACCTTCGGACAACTAATATCCCGACTCTGACTTTTTAATTATGTCTGCAGATCACTGCTCAATCACCAAGACTCAGCAATCTTTGGCCATTGAAAAGCATGTGGACATCTTGAAGGCACAGGCTTGTCGTGACGCGCCGACTCTGTTGAGCTACACTCCTTCATACAAGGGGAAGCTTAAAAGGAGGGGAAAGGAACCGAGGCCGAGTCAGGAGTTTGGTGGTCACAGGAGGGCTAGGGGACAGCAGGATAAACCTCGGTGGCCGAGGCCAACCACGAAGGAAAGGGAGCCGAGGGTGAAGTTTCCAACATTTCGGAAACCAGCCGAGTTCTGGTTCCAAGAGAGTTAGAGGGCTGATCTTCCAGGTATCAACGTTCCTCTCCAAACAGTTGTTCCTGACTTCGAGGAGATGTCCAGAAGAAACGTAATTCGCGTGAATCTGAGGGATTGAGCGTCAGGTAGGCAACGATCGGCTGACCTTCTCGAGCCTGCTGAGAAGAGGCAGAAGGTGACTCATGATTTCTTCCCGACCAAGCCGCCGACTCCACACCCAACGGAGAAGGATAAGGCCGACTCTTCAACTGCTGCTAGTTCAAAAGCCACACACAGACCTGCGGGTTCGGCCAGCCGAGTCATTGCTTAGGAGTTCACACCTTCTTTTGCCATGGCCTACGGGAGGGTTGTTACGGTTGACGACAGCGTGAAGCTGGAGCCGAGTTTGGCTACAACTGTGCTTCATGGCCTTGCTCTGCCGAAAGACATGGAGAAGATTCTCCAAGACCTTCAGCCTAGCCTAGTCCACGCTAGTGCTTACCTCTTGCAGGTTTATCCCGAGCCTAACGTGACTTTTTTTTTTTTTTTTCGAGCTTGACGTGACTTGTGTTGCAGGCTGGGCAGGCTCTCCTTCAGGCTTCGAATAGAGCAACTCTTGAGGCGGCCGAGCGCTCTCACTACCACAGCGATCTAAAGGCCGAACGTGAGAAGGGGAGGGCCTTGAGGAACAGTTTGAAGGAAGCCCAGGCGAAGGTAGAGCAGTTGGAGGAAGAAAGGAACGAGGCATTGGGTAGGGCCAAGAAAACCGAGCGCGAGCTTGGTAGGGTTTTGAGGAGGGAGAAAAGAAAGATGAAAGAGGTGGATGGGGCTGCCTATCAGGCGGCCGGGGCCGAGTACCAGCGCGAGGCTCGGCAAATGGTTAACAAGGCGATCGAATTCCGAATGCCAATTGCATATCGCGTGGGGTACAAAGACGGCGTCAGGGCAGCCTGTGGGGTCAGGCAGCTGGAGCCTGACCTTAACCTTACCAAGTCGATCCCCGAACCCACCGTCCCCGAGCTTGTCCTGCCTTACACAGTGGAGGAATGTGCGCCTCTTCCAGCTCAAGAGTTTCCTGAGGTGAGGAAGAGATTGAGGACATTTCTGGCACCGAGGATGGGGGTGATGTTGGGGCACAGAAGGCTAGAGACGCTAGGGATTTGGCCAAAGAAGCAGGGAAAGGGAAGCTAGACGCTAATCCGAGCGTCGAGGCCAATGTTATGGTTAGCGGCAATGCCGAAGCCAATGTGGACGCTGAAGGGACCACTTAAGGATGAGAGAGATGCCTGCAGGTGCCGGATTTGGGGTGACCGGTGACCGTAGTTAACGACCCTTTTTGTACTTGTCAATTTTTTGTTTTCTTTACACTTGGACTTTCTATTGGACTGGACGAATCCGATCATGGATTTTGCCATTTCCAGATGTAATTTTTGTGGGAGTTAACTTTGAACGACTTCGCCGAGCTTGATTGTGTGACTTGCCTTGCTGTTAATGGATGACTTTTTTTCTACAACGTTTGCTTGAATTTGTAGTAACTTGTTGCCCCCACTTTGGTCTGGGTTCGCCTAAGTAGTTGAATGGTGGCTGAGCCTTGACCAAAGTAGAGTAGGGGAATTGGGTGTAGTTTGTCGAGCATGATGTTATGCTCGGATAGGTTGCTAGTTTTAGTGGGAGATGCTTAGGTTAGCCTCCAAGGATTGTTGAGGGCTCATACCTGTGGTTTGGGCTCGGCAGATGCCAGCCCCTAGGCAAGGTTATGAGGTGCTGTAATGTTTATGGGTGGTTTGCTCACTAAAATGTGAGTGTAACCGGGCTGTGGCTGACCTCATTGTCTTGCCAAGCCGAACCGGAGCCCAAATTCCGGCCATATCGTGTCTCTGGGCCCGCTGGACCTGATGTCCGTTTTGCTTCTCTGGGCAGTAATAGTGGCCGAATCAGTGGCGTTGGAGCCGTTTGTGGGTGTGAACGAGGTCAACGTGTGTGGTTGGCCAAGTTAGCCGAAGTAAAAAAATAAAGTAGGGAAAATGAATGTAGAATTGCTAACGATAACAACTGCCATAAAACTTTCCTTTGATTCGACAAATACGAAGTACAATTGGAAAAGTAAAAACTTGGGCCAAAGCCAACAAAGAAAACATGATAGGCAGTGGCCGAGCATGAGGCACACCATTGGGATTTCTACTACATGTATGCCTTCTTGAGGTTCTATGCATTCCACGGGTTAGTTAGAACTTTCCCATTCATGTCCTCCAGCACGTACGCACCTTCACCAGCAATCTTGACGATACGAAAAGGTCCCTCCCAGTTGGGCTTGAATTTCATTTTCTTGCTGGATTGCACAACTTTTCGCCAGACCAAATCGTTGGGCTTTAACTTTTTGACCCGCACGCTTCTGTTGTATCCCTTGGCCACTTATTGTTGGTACTCTACGAGCTTCAAGCGAGCGTCATCACGCTTCTCTTCTGCCAAGATCAGCTCTTGTTCCACAGCTTCATTGTTTGTTTTTGGGTTGAATGTCTCTGTTCTGAGAGTTGGAAACTTCGATTCCAGTGGGATGACAGCCTCCATGCCAAATGCCATTAAAAACGGTGTCTGGCCGGTGGAGCGCCTCAGTGTAGAACGGTAAGCCCATAGGACTCGTGGCAATTTTTCAGCCCATTTGCCTCTTTTGGAGTTCAGGCGGCGTTTGATCCCTGCACAGACTGTCTTGTTCGATGCTTCGGCTTGGCCATTCGCTTAGGGGTACGCGGGTGTGGAATTAAAGAAACGTATTCCAAACTCTACACAAAGGCTGGTGAGGTCTTTACCAACAAACTGGGTGCCGTTGTCAGAAACAATGGCATAAGGCACACCGAACCTGGTAACGATGTTTCGCCAGACTAACCTCCGGACATCAGCCTCCGTTGTCGTAACAAGAGGTTCAGCCTCAACCCACTTAGAGAAGTAGTCCATTGCCGTAATCAGAAACTTGAAGCCTCTGGGAGCCGTTGGCAGCTTTCCCACGATATCAAGCCCCCATTGGGCAAAAGGCCAAGGACTTGTAATGGGGGAAAGGTTCTGGGCCGGTTGTTTCGGGATGGGAGAAAAAAGTTGACATGGTCGGCATCTGCGGACGACGTCTTCACAATCTTTCTTCATATTCTTCCAAAAGTAGCCTTGGCTTAGTGCACGTTGACAAAGAGAGCGGCCGCCAGAGTGGCAGCCGCAGCTGCCTGAGTGGAGTTTGGCCACAATTGCGGGTACTTGAGTGGGGTGGACGACCAGGAGATATGGCCCAGATATGGATTTCCTGTAAAGCTGGCCGCTTTCGGAAAACCAGTAGTAAGCAGCCTTGTTTCTGACGCGGAAAGCGTCCTTCTTGTCTGTTGGTAGAGTGTCGTGCTTAAGGAATGTGACGATCTCATCCATTCAGCTTGGACCTAACTCAACGTTGAGTACCTCAGGAGTGGGTTCAAAAGATGGGCGGTTGATGCTACCGAAGTTGATGGTTCTGAATTCAGACGTAACAGATGCGGACGCAAGGCCTGCAAGTGCGTCTGCGTGTGCGTTGTGCTCGCGATTGATCTGTTCGATGCGGAAATTGCTGAAGTGGGAAATGAGCTCGGCAGCCGTGGCTTGGTATTTCAACATTCAAGGGTCCCGAGCCTCGTAGTCGCCGAGTACCTGATTAACGATGAGTTGGGAGTCACAATAGACAACGAGGGGGTGACCTTCATCGCAATAGCGGAGCGTAGGCCAGCGAGGAGGGCTTCGTATTCGGCTTCGTTGTTGGTGGCGGGGAAG
Source organism: Rhododendron kiyosumense (assembly GCA_019656275.1). Taxonomy (NCBI): domain Eukaryota; kingdom Viridiplantae; phylum Streptophyta; class Magnoliopsida; order Ericales; family Ericaceae; genus Rhododendron; species Rhododendron kiyosumense. Next base: position 86,341 of record BPLS01028594.1, on the reverse strand, counting down.
TCAATTGTTAGAGAGCTTTCATGAAGTGTTCCACAAGGTGAAACTAAGACTACCCCTGCTCCAGCGCCATTGCTGTTGGAAGCTCCGTCGACATTTATGCGCCAAGTTTCGCCTTGAAAAAGGTGCCATGGCTTATGTGCGGAGCTTCGTTCGGCTACGGCTGGTGGGTTCGGAGTGCTAAGTGCAGCTTCATCTTCAAGAGTCAGTTCGGCAATAAAGTCGGTTAGAACCTGCCCTTTGATTGCCGTGCGTGGCTCAAAGCGAATGTCAAAGTTAGCCAGTTCAATAGCCCACTTGGAGACACGGTTGGAGAGGTCCGCCTTTCGAAAGAGGGCTTTGAGAGGGTGCTCCGTTAGTACAGTGATCGGGTGGGCTTGGAAGTAATGTAGCAGTTTTCGCGCGGTCGAGACGAGGGCTAGAGCGAGTTTTTCCAGAGGGAGATAGCGTGTCTGATCTAGAAGGAGCGTTTTGCTTGTGAAGTAGATGGGCATGTCAACTACCGCTTCTCGCCAAACAAGTGCGGAGCTGACGGCATGGGGGGAGATGGCAAGGTACAGATAGAGGGTCTCAAATTCCTTAGGTTTCACCAGCAGTGGGGCCGAACTGAGGTATGCTATGAGTTCGGCTAAAGCAAAACACATGTCAACTTTCAGAAACCCTCGCCATTAATTACATAAACTCTTGGCATTACAACCATCTTACATAATACCCAGGGGTGTCAAATGGGTGGGTTTGTACCAAATTAGGTAAGTTATAAGTGGATTGGGTCTTTAATGGGTCATTGACCCATTTAATGCGGACTAGTTATGAACTCAATTACTCAGACCCAACCAGACCCATTTATTTAAAATCAAACTCAACCCGACCCGCCTAATAACCCAATTACATATATATTAAAATCTTAATCTTAGCTGTCTACCTTCGCCTTGAGAAATTTTTGGGTGCCGGGTGGATACCATTTTTTTCTTTTTTTGACAAAAGTGAGAGGTGCTGCATTGATAAAGCCCAACGGCACTTACACAATGAAATTCATTGTAGATAACTTGGACAAAGCCAAACTATTCATCTAACTGATAAAAGACGAGAAAGAACGAGGCAATTGAAGTCTTTCATCCCCAGCCCAGGCATGGCCTGACGCACCTTCTATTGAATGGAAAATTCATATATCCTATAGCAGTTTCAAAAAGAGATACATTGCTAGCTAGGAAAAAGACAAGAACCCAGATGATTAGATGAACTTCGACCAGAAATGAGTACACTAATGAATTTCTAGCAAACCACCAATAGATGCATATTAATCTTCTCGAGCCCGAACAATAAACCAATCACCCAAAGGCGAACTTTATTACTCTCACAAGGAGAGACAAAACTCCCCTAGCCCAAAAACCGCCGAACGAATCGTAACCCTCACTGTCTCCACCACTGCAGCCACAAGGGCTCCGGTGATGGATTACATGCGGACAAACAACTTCGGTGACGGCAAAGCCCGCCAAACAGAGAGAGGAGAAAACGAAAAGAAAAAAACTATAGGGAAGAGGGGGAAGAGGAGAGCGGATGGAGGAAGAGGAGGAGGAGCACCCGGGGGGAGGAGGGAGAGGGGCGTCCCCCCCCCCCGCGGCAGAAAAGTAAGGCAGCTATGGCTTCTCAAAATCTCTTTAGAGCTCTCAGAACCCTAAGAGGAGGTGGCTATCTTAATAATAATAATACCATGACACTTGGCCAACATGGAGCCCAAGCAACACATCCGGGCCTTTCAAAAGTATATTTGACGGCCTAGATTGAAACATTCTCTCTTCTTTTTCTTTCTTCTTTTCTCTTTCCAAATCTGAACAGTCCAAAATCGAAATGGACAGCTCGGATGCGCCAAGCGGGCACCACGTGGTACCCGCTCGGCATTGAAAATCTTCTCGGCCTCACATGAAGCTCCTCTCCCTCCTCCCTCCAAAGTGTTTATGAACTTCTTAGCACATATTTGACGGCGAGAAAGTCCAAAGAAAGATACATTCTTAAGATACATAGCTTAAAAACTAGGAGCCTTGCAGCCAATTGGACCGCTTGTCATTTTTGGCCAATTTTTTCAATTGTGCCCTTCGATTGGGCAGTTGTCTGTTTTGTTGTTGGGGTTAATTGTGTCATTCCGCTCATGAAAAAATCTCAACCTTCTCGTGGACCACTTGTGGCCACGTTGCAAGAGAAACTCCTCTTTTCTTTCCGGTTTGTCCACATCACAAGAGTCCGGCTCCTCTCCAATCCTCCTAAAATTGGAGGATCCTCCAATTTAGATCCAACGGTTAGGATTTAATGTTACACCCACCTCATTAAAAAGCCAAAGGATTGAGCACACATAATTACATTCTTCCTCTCTCCTTTCCAAAGAAGCAGCCAATCAAACAGTTTGAGAACTCGATATTTGTTGCCGGATTCTTTTGCCGCCGGTGAACTCAATCACTTAGCAAATTAGAGTTGGATTAGGGATGAGTTCATTAGGTTTTGGAGAGGAAACGAGGCAGAGAAGGGGAAGGAGATGAAGAAGACAATAAATCTCTCCACCTGTATCTCAGAATTTTAAGATATGTTCATAGCAAATTTGATGGATCTAATCGTGAGTTTGGGTTTTTTTATATTAGTTTAGGTCTGTGGAGGGGGAAGAATTAGATGGGAACGAGACAGACGTGGTTATGGATTAAAGAGGGGTTAGAGGTAGTGGTCATTAATGGCGATGGCTAAGGGAAGAAAGAGGCGAAATTGGCAATTTGGCAGTGGTCGGTTATTGTTGTGGTAGAGGGAAGAAGAGGAGGAAAGTTATAGGTGATTTTCATATCAAGGGGAGTCCTTTATTCTTGACCATTAGATTGAATAGTCTCCATGTGTCGCATTATTAATAGGATCAGAGGATCCTCCAATTTCAGGAGGATTGGAGAGGAGCCGGACTCACGTCACAAACCCCAGAAAAATTGTTCCCATTTCTCTCTCTCTCTCTTTTTCTCTCTCTCTCTCTCTCTCTTTCTCTTTATCACACACTCACATCAGCTGCTCAGCCAGAAGAAACACGGTAGGTTTTAAGAGAGAGAGAGAGAGAGAAAGAGAGAGAGAGAGAGAGGAAGACGAAGAGATGCTAGACCTGTGGCATATCCGATAGGGTGATCCAACGGGGCATTGAGCATCAGCAGAGGAATTTTGTTTCAAGGTATTTTGTGTAGTTTTTTTTGTCTTCTAATCTGGGTATAGTTTGATGATATATAATGGGTTTTGATTTTTCTCTTTTTGGGTTAGTTTTTGGTTGTCTTCTCCAAATTTTTGCTAATCTCTGAAGCGGTAAGGTTTCATTTCAAAACAACCATTTTGGGGGTTTTTCCCCCTACGCGTGTCTTGACGATTTTTTGTTGGCCCAACTGTGCGCGTGTCTTGACGATTTTTTGTTGGTCCAACTGCAATTGATGGATGTATATAAAGCTTTAAACCGATTCGAATATGAAATTGATTAGCGAAACAACTGCGATTTTTCAATTTTGCTCTCTCTCTCTCTCTCTCTCTCTCCCTCCCTCCCTCTCTCTTCGTGTCTATCTGTTTCTGGAAATAGTGCAGTGATACGTCTGTCTAATTTTTCCTGTAGGTGTAGGTGGGGTTGAGAGTTGGTCTTAGATTTTCGTCAAAACCGTAATTGGGAATACGGTAAGTTGAATCGAGTTCTATAGTTCGAGAATCATCTTTAGATTGTTGATTCTATGTACGATTGTGTTGAAGTAGGCCCTACAAAAACACAATAATCTCTGTTATGTAATGTTGCAGTTCTATTAGGGCTTTAAACTAAAAAAAACTACAAATCCTCTTGCTAACAATTTGGCTTCTGTTTGACTCTTCTTTTAAAGTTTCCAGGTTCTCTCTCACTTTCAACTTTAAATCACGGAAGAATAGAAAGGAAGTTTTATTGTCTGGTCTATTTATATGTTGAAGGAACGTTCTTTGTTTCTTTTTGGGTATGCATTAGTTTGCACCCTCAATAAATCTTCTAAGGGACAAACTTGAGCTATGGTTACCTGAAATGGAAACCGAAGTCTTGGCCAATTCCTTCTTCACGCTATTATTTATCGTGTTATTAAATTAGCTAATTTTATAACGATTACATATAAGAACAACTTTGATAAAATCACTTTAGATAGGTGAGAAACACTTTTAATTCTGCAAACTGCTACACTCGTTCCTAACTACTTTAGATTGATTTGAACTACTAAATGGAAAATGTAGTTGCTTCTACCGTTTCTCTTTGGTAGTATAGAACACTAAAAATAAAATGCATTCAACATGATCTTGGAAGACACAGCTACAACGATGATAAAAGAGTTAAGAAATCGTTCAGCTTTTGCCATTATTATGTTTCTGGACTAGCAAATTAAAATTTTCATTCATATATAATACATGAAAGATGCCATTGACAGAGTCAAGATTTGGTTAAATAATTGGTAGTACTCCCTACAACAACTAAAAAGAAAAATTAACAGGTCACATTATCTTCACCGACTTATTTCTTTCTTAACATTTGAAAATTTATTAGTGCAGTTCCCCAATGGTTTTCCTCCATATTTGTTTGTTTTACTTTTTCCTTCTTTTGGACCTCTCAAATGGAATTTTGTCATTTGTTATCTTTGCTTGATCATGATTGGGGGCAGGATCGTCATCATGATCATCAAGATACAGAAAAGAAATTGAGAATCATTCAAGGAGACGGATTGAGCCATTGAATGGATGTGGATCGCGAAAAGCTAACACCTTTGTTAGGTATGGGAATATGGCTATAGATACTAATTATGGGGATACACCGCATTAGATTCTTGATACTAGCATTTTGCAACAATATGTTGGAGGTACTGAACTTAATATAATCAACTAAGTACAGACCTTAATATGATCAACAATATGTTGGGTGCCATAAAACCCTTCCCCTCTCGTAACCTGGCTCCAGAACCTCAGATATCAAAGGTGGCGCGGCCCAATTTACGCCTTTTCAAATCAAACAAACGTAGCAAACGTTTTCGAGTTCGGTTCCTTGGGTGTTTTACTGCTAAAACCCGAGTGGCGACTCTAAATCGAAGCGTTTCGCCGCACTTTTTCCAAAAAGGGCCACACCCCATTTTTCACAGCAAAAATCTTTGGGGCGTGTGCCCACAGTGGCGACTCTGCTGGGGACGTCCCGTTTGAATGGACAGACAAGTGCCAGGCCGCTTTCGAATCTATTCAGAAGTATTTATAGAATCCTCCAGTACTGATGCCGCCAACGCCAGGCCGACTATTGATTCTATACTTGTCTGTAACTCCGACAGCTATGGGTTGTTTGCTAGCACAGGAAGGGGAGAACAAAGCCGAGAAAACCATCTACTATCTGAGCAAAAAGATGTCAGGGGGCGAGGAGCGATATACCTCTTTAGAGAAGACATGTTGGGCGCTAGTAAGGGCTACCAAAAAGCTTAGACACTATATGCTAGCCTATTCGGTGAAGATGATTTCTCGGATGGATCCTATCAAGTATCTATTCGAGAAGCCAGCGCTCACCCATAAGCTAGCACGTTGGTTGCTTTTGCTAGCTGAGTTCGATCTCCAGCATGTCATAAGGAAATCAGTGAAAGGCTGTGCTGTGGCAGAATTCCTGGCGAATCATCTGGTTGAAGGACCAAAGGATGTGGATTTCACTTTCTTGGACAAGGACATGCTGACTGTGATAGAGGAAGTATGGACGCTGTATTTCGATGGGGCTGCTAACCAGAAAGGGTTTGGAATTGGGGTGTTGCTGATCACACCCGCCGGTGCTCATATCCTGCTCGCTTTCAAGCTGAATTTTGATGTCACTAACAATCAAGCTGAGTATAAGGCCTGCATCGTTGGGATGGAAGCTGCACTTGGACTAGGAGTCGAGAAGCTCGAGGTAATCGGAGATTCGAATTTTGTAGTTTCCCAGGCTAATGGAGATTGGAAAGTTCGCGAGGAAAAATTGAAGCCTTATCACCAAGATTTGGAAGAGCTGATTCCTCGTTTCAACAAGGTGACTTTCACCCATATTCCATGCTTGAAGAATCAGTTCGCCGATGCTTTGGCGACTTTGGCTTCGATGATCGAACTTCCGATAGGGGTCAAGATGCAGCCAATTGTGATCAAACAAAGGGACTTGCCCGTTTATGAATATGTCAATGCCATCGATGATGGCCTACCCTGGTACCATGATATCTGGAATTTTCTGGAGCACGGAGAGTTTCCCACCGGGGCTACTAGGAAGGATCGAATCGCCTTGCAACGTCTGGCCGCTCAATACATCATCTGTGGGGGAAAATTGTATCGAAGGTCTCACTGCGGGATGCACAAACTATGTGTGAACGGTGCTGAAGCGACAAGGATAATGGAGGAGATTCACGAAGGAGTCTGCGGTCCTCACATGAGTGGCATCACGCTCGAAAGGAAAATCCTCAGGTAGCGTTATTACTGGTCTACGATGGAATCACAGTGTATTGAGTACGTACGGCGTTGTTACAAGTGCCAAATCCATGCGAACCTGTAGCACGTTCCTCTGTTTGAGCTATATGGCATGACTTCACCCTAGCCTTTCTCGGTGTGGGGCATCAATGTCATCGGAATGATCAGACCTTCTGCTTCCAACGGCCACAAGTTCATACTAGTAGCCATCGATTATTTCACTAAGTGGGTCGAAGCTGAGTCGTACAAAACCCTGACAATGGTTCAAGTCGCGCAATTCATTCGAAAGAACATCATCTACCGGTATGGTGTTCCTCAGGCTTTCGCACAATTCATTTCAAGGGCACGGTTTTGGAATTATTCGAGGAGTTCAAGATTGAAATTCACCATTCCATGACCTATCGTCCACAGACAAATGGAGCAGTCGAGGCCGCGAATAAGAATGTCGAGATGATCATCAAGAAGACCGCTGAATCTGTAAGGGACTGGCACGAGCTGCTACCTCTGGCACTCTGGGCGTACCGTACATCAATCCGCACCTCCACAGGCGCAACTCTGTTCTCCCTGGTTTCTGGAATGGAGGCAGTTCTCCCCATCGAGCCTGAGATCCCGTCTCTGAGAATCATGGCTGAAAGTGGTCTCGAAGAAGCTGAATGGCTGAGTGGAAGGTTTGTCGAGCTCATGTTGTTTAACGAGAGAAGGCTCCGTGCACTGTATCATGTTCAAGGGTATCAGCGTCGAATTGCCCGCGCATTTAATAAGATGGTGAAGTCGAGAGGTTTAGTCGAAGGAGACATGGTTACAAAGGAGATCCGGGCTCCAGTGTTCGATCCCCATGGGAAATTCCAGCCGAAGCATTCTGGGCCGTACATCATCAAGACCATTCTGTGTGGGGGTGCTGCTAAGCTCATCGATCTCGACGGAAACGAATTCAGCACCCTGGTCAACCTGGATCAGCTTAAGCGTTATTATCGTTGAGAGATGCTCGTTGGATTAAAAACCACAAGAGTGGGCGATTCCAAGCAAAAGTTAGAGCAGCCTGCTAGATAGAAAAACTAAGGAGGCCGTCTAGGCAAAAATAAATAGGCAAAAGTAAAAAGCTCACTAGACTGAAAACCTGATAAGGCAGTTATAGGCAAAAGTTAAAGCGTAAAAGGAGAGGTAAAATACATGCGCGAACCTTTGCCTGAACTACGTTCTGACCTGATTCCCTGCAAAGGGATACGTAGGCGGTCTCTCCTTGAGACCCGGTCATTTTCTATCAAGTTGATCCATGGTCTAACATTTTGGGTTTGTATCAGAGGCCGAAATAGTTCAAAGGGCAAGTCGAAGCTGTATTGGGGATTCAAAAGGGGGAAACCCTTCATCTTTCAACTTTATTGCAAATCACTACTTCTAATACACAAGCTGAGCATAAAAGCCTTAAAACAATAAAGCATGAAAAACAGAACAAAATGCTTGAGAAGCCTAACAGCTCACAGCTTATTCTAAGTACAGCAAAGTGGTTTGTAGTCAGTCAATATTTTATCTTGCGTGTACATCTGCTCTTTGCCATTGTCTATAGTGGTTTCTCAGTCGAGGGTTAAAGTCCGGCACCTCTGCCTGGAGAACCCTAAGGCCCCAGCGCCTCTGATATCCGTTCAGTGTCTGTGCATTGAAGTTGGGGACGTGGAAGTTCCCGGTACTGATGCGGTTGTTCTCTTGGGGAGCGCCCAGCTGACGAAGAATGCGGCCAGGGATGTAAAAGGTGAAGCCGGTCAACCCTGCAATTACCACTCTATCGAAGCCATCAGAATGGACAGTCATGTCCAAAAGGTCTAGCCAAGGGCACCTCCAGACGATTTCTTCGGGCTGTATCTGCTGCATGAACTCATACCAGTCCGCTACATTCAAATCAGGGTACCTCATCTCTCTTTGGTGGATTCTTTTCGGGAACGAATTCCATCCCTCTGCTGGTGGGTGTAATAGGTTCAGCTTATTCGATAACCACAACTGCATGAGCGAAAAGACAAATGAGAAATCAGATAAAGCCTGAGCAAAAGGACAAGTAAGAAGCTAGGAAGCAGCCTAAGCCGAGTGTCGAGGTAAAACGAGAACGTGTGAAAAACCAGAAAAAGGTGAGCTAAGTGAGATCACCTAAAGCAAAAGTGGGCTTCCACTGAAAACGGCTGACTGGCCTGTGCATACCAAATCCAAACCCATGAGTGTCTTAGCTAAGACCAAAGGGATCATGTTCCTCCGTGCTCCCATCTGAGTGGCCACGCTCACAAGCAGAGGGCTGACCCGTCTGTTAGAAGGCACGAGCAGGTATGCAGCTAGCAGACAGATCACTAAGGCAAAACAGAGCTGGGCTTGCACGATTTCGCTGTCCAAGTCGCCATTCGGACTATACCTCTCAATAAATCGCATGATGTTCACCTGATTGCCCTCGAGAATAGTGTTCGCCAATCCCCAAGAAATGTTGAGTGAGGTAGCAAGTAGCCCGGGCATACTCACTTGGTACGGTGGGACAACAAGTGTCAGGGACGAATAGGGTCGGAGGTATGCCTGGAATTCCTCAACGATGGGCACATTTCATCGTTGCCAAAGCAGAAGATGTGGACATCAGGGTCCCAAAACCTGAGGGCAGCCCATAAAAGAGCCGGTCGGAGCGGCACGTGCCGGAGGTAACAGAACGAAGCAAGGCCGTGGTATTGGAAGTTTAGCCAGTCGATGGACAAAAACTGCACTAACCAAGGCCGGAGCAAAGTTGGGAGGGGATTTTCCATGAGACGGGCTGAAATATGCTGAAGACAGAAGAGGGAATTAAGCTGTGAAGGCCATAATGTTTTCATCCCAACTTTATAGGCCGGAGAAACCCTATTCATTCCACCTGCTTCATGAGGGAAAGTAGCTAGCATCCATGGACCATTTGAGTAAAGGACTCTGTCTCCTGAGGGCTCAAAAACCGTGTGTAAACCGTGTGGGAACGAAAACAAGAAACTCCCTGCAGAAGGACAGTTGCCCAAACAAGTGGATCTGCATCCCAGATACTTGGCGTACGCCATCCTTTTACTGACGTATGCGTGTCTTTCACCTTATGGCGTACGATGCAACAAGCCTGGCGTACGCCAGTACAGTTCACCAGAAACCAGTTTGCAGCAGCTACTGCCTTCGCATGGTTGATTTTGATGCCGGGGCTTGCTTTGGCCATTTGCTAATTCCTACAAGTCACAAATGATGAATGGGACTATAGCAAGGCATCGGATTCCAAAAGCCACGCCCGATGAAAATTTCGGACCCCTGGTGGCTCGTTTCAAGTTCAAATCAAGGATACGGGAGGCCAAAACTCGTTTCAGGGGCTTTCGCTAAGTTTTGTTATGCCGTACGCGTCATACAAGCTTTGTATGACTGTGCGGGGGTGTCGGTTTCAGTCTGGGACATAATCGAGTCATCTTTTGTGTCTTATGTCCATTTTTGTGACATTTCTAGTATTTTCCGGTATTTCTCTCGTATTGGGGCTTTTTCTTCGGTTCCGTCGTGTTGGGCAGGCTTTCGTATGTCTATTCAACCTTTCAAAAGTGTCAGTCTCTTCCGTCTTGGAGAATTTTAAGTTTTGGTCCATTTCTACCCAAAACTTCTTTGTTTTCCGTGTGTCTGAGGATATGTGTCGTATCCTAAGGCATTTCTACCCCTTTTCCTTCGAGCTAGATCAATTAGGTGCATGTGTAAGTGTCTTGCGTCGATTCAGATCATTTGTCAATACATGCTAAACATTGTTGGACGGTTTATTCTTTTCCTTTCGCAAAATTCCATCAAAAGGAAATCAATAAACATGAAATGCAGATCTTATATGCTACTAGGTCGAATATCCAAAAAGCAAAAGGTTGGAACTGTATCAAAGCGGCACAACGGCCCGAGCAAAGTCAAAGTATACTAGGCACACTTGCCTAAAATCAACAGGCACGTAGGCCTCGTCTCAAAATATCCAAGTATCATGTATCCAAGTGCATCAAATAAAAAAAAACCAGCAAAATAGACGGAGGCTCAGTGATAGCCGTCAGTCATCAAAAAATTCCTCAAGGTCGTCGCTGTCGTCGGTGTCCTCCATCTCCCGAGGGTCCATCCGGAACCTAGGATCGCTAGCGAAGTCAAAGCCGTTGCTGAAGGACGACTGCTCCTCTTCTTCTTCTCGTCTTTTCTTCTGCTGTGGTCCTTCAGCAGGCCTATTCCTCAGTTCTCAGTGGAACGGCGGCTCGTCGCTGGTAGGGACGGCCCGCGCCCTTCTTTGAGTGCGCTCTGCTGGCCGCGAGGTGCTCGGCGCCACCTTCTTCTGTGGTGGAGGCCGCACTCTCTTTCTCCTAGGAGCCGCCCTAGCGTGTCCCTACATGTTCATTCAAATTGTTCAGCATACATTGTGCATATTGTATATATTGAAATGCTAAGTGCAGGAAGTATTGAAAGTAAAAGTTATACCTGTGGCTGCACAGTAGGAGTTGGAGCTAGAGGTGGGTAGTGCAACTGCAAAGAAGCGCCGGCTACTATCTTGTGAAACTCCTTCTCCATGGCCTTCATCAGGCGTACCGCCGCTCGCACCCATGCCATCGGGGACTGTCGTACAATTTTGGCAAAGTAAGAATGCATGACAAAGATACATGCTAAATGTGCAATAAAGGAAAGTGCAAAGGACAAAAGGGCATCATACCGACCCTGCGATCTCTACTGGCTCCGTCCTGGGAGGCTCAAACCGAATTGTGGCCTCCTCTCCCTGTGCGTCCCGCACTGCAAGCGTCCAAGAAAGCCGACGAAGGCCTGTCGCTGTGGCATGTCCATTCCTCTCCCTTGCATGGGAAGCCCTGCTGCCCCAGCCTCGCCTCTCCTCTCTAGCCTCTAAGGCCTCGCTCTCCACAGCCATGTGCTCCATCACCCCTAGTGGCCTCGCCAAGTACCGCCTCCGGTAAACAGCATAGTTCCGCTCAGACCTCAAGAAAGCTGTCAAGTCTGTCGGAATAGTGAAGCACTGCAGCTCAGCCAAAGTGTACTGGCCCGTGTGTGAAGCACTAGGCGGAAGTGGCCCGGGCGTGATAAACTTAGACAAGTCGAATGACTGGCGTGTCACTCGATCACCCAAGTACCACTGCCACCTGAAGGCAGACTCCAACAGGACGTGGCTCGCGGTCACGACCCTGCTCCTCGCCAAGTACTCAGGCTCTGCTTCTGAATTCCTCCATGGGTCCTACTCCACTTGCCAAACAAGCAACAAGTGAAACAAAGTCGGTCAGCGACAGCATTAAAGCAATTCAAAGGTAGTAATACGAGGTATGAGTCAAGTTTTACCTGAGTACCGGACAGCTCATCAAGGTACGCCCTGAAGGCATGAAGGCTCCCTCTCGACGTCTTTTTACCCTTGTACAGTGGCCCTCATTTCATGGAACGCGAGAGCATCCTCAGGTCCGGGCACTTGTTCTCCGGAGGGTACATCTTCAGCACTTCGTAGGCCCATAGCTGCAAGTTTCAGACAATTGAAGCATCAGTGCAATACTCATAAATCTAAAGGGAGAAGGAATGCATGAAAGTGAACCACAAGTGTTATTTCTTACCTCCCACACTCTCCAGAGTCCGGCGTTCGCCTTCTTGCCTCGCGAAACCTCACCCATGAAGCCGTAGCAGGCCCCTAAAGCAGCTCCTCCCCAATCGTATTTCGCCGTTGCTCGTAAATCGCGAAGGGCTAGCAAGTAAGCCAAGTGCACCGTGGACCGCTTGTTGGGGTACAGCGTGGCCCTGAACAATTACAGCAAATAAGCCTTCGCCATCTGCTCCTCCTCTTGCTCCATGGCCGGAATTCTATCTGTCAGATACCAGTGGAACTGGTCGTGGGGTGTAGACACCCTATTCTGGACCATCCAGATAACGTTGTTTTACGGTCTTTTTACTTCCCCGATGATGCTTATGGTCAAGAACAGTCTAAGGTTGATGGTGTGTTTGAGCTTTGAGTGTTCCGAGCCTCATCCAAACTCTTTCAATACCTGTTTCAAGCCTTTCAAGCCAGAGCCAAATGGCCCCAGCAAAACCAAACTTGCATACGCCAGTCCTGTTCTGACGTACGCTAGTTGATTGCCACGTGTCAGTCATCGACCGTCGACTCAGTTCTAACTAGCGCATGCATGTCCAAGCGTGGTGCACGCCAGTCCATTCATATCAAAGCGTCACTATTCAACCACATGCTTGGAACTTTTCTGGCCGCCCTGATGAAGTCCACAGTTCCTGATGATTACAGCCGTTCGGCCGGCTCCCCCTCTCTCCTACACCCCCTTTCAACCCAAGTCCCATGCATTTAATGCATGGGACTCCTCTCTTAACCCAACCAAGCCCTTAACCCAACTGATCAGGCCCCCTCCTCTGGCCATTGCTTTCTATAAATACCCCCCTTTCATTCATTTGCAAGGGGTTAACCACATTAAGAGTCTAAGCCCCTTTCTCTCCTCTCCTTTGTTCTTTCTTTCTTCTCCATTGAAAGAGAAAGAAGATGAGTCTTCTCTCACTTACCCCACTGTCATTCAGCCACCATCCAACCTTCATCATCCACCTCAAGGCTTAAACCCACCATCAAACTTCAAACCAAAGGTATACCACCTTTGTGTGGCTTTCTGTTTTTGATCCCTGAGTGGAACCAGAATGGCCCAGGCTAGTAACCAATACTAGTCCTAGTCTTAAACTGGTAAAATGAAAAGATCGTATGAAATGAAAGATGGCGCACGCCAATGATATCAAGCCGTACGCCATTCATGGCAGTATGCGCACTACTGGCGTGGGGATCATTGATCATCCATTTACTGCTTATATTTTGCTTTCATCACCTTATAGCATGCTAATAACCAGTCTACTGCTTTCTGTACCGTCTAACTATTAGCTGTAGTTTTCAGTACTCATTCCTTTTTTTGTTCTAGAAGGCCTCTGGATCTTTCTGGTCATGTTCCAGAGCCAAGATGAAGCAAAGCCAAGCACTGGACGAGGAATGAGGCTGGCATACGGTCTCTTAGGACTGGCGTACGGTTATCATACCAAGGTCCAGTGGCTGGCCCTTACATCGTAGCTTAGTTCTGGCCTCTTGCTATTTCCCCACTCTATTTATGGGGTATTTTATTTTCTTTCATGGCTTCAAGCCATCTGATTTGTCTGTAGCTATATATATGTTGCTCTATTAAACTGTGTAGTTTGTCCTGGGTGTGCGCTGGTCCATTCCAGAGCCCAGAGGGTTGCAAACAAAGACTGTGAGTGCATAGTAGTGGTGTACGCCAGTCTTAAGGTGGCGTGCGCAGATTGTATCAGTATGCAGTGGTCTGGCCAGTGCATACCGGTGGGTTGCCTCCTCACGCCTTCGAAAGACAGCGTACCCCATCTCGTTCAAACCGCTCTCGGTGCTTGCTTTCAATCTATATTATTGCAAGCAAATAATCATTCATAAACATTTTGTCACATAATGCAACTTGTTACCGCTTTAAATCCCCCATTAATTGTTTCCCCTCCTTAACTGGCTAAAAAAATGATCAATGAGAGAAAAATGCAAACATTTTAGAAAATGCCTGAGTAGAGACCGATCTCCGTATTGGGCGAGAGGGGTGCCATAAAACCCTTCCCTTCTCGTAACCTGGCTCCCGAACCTCAGATATCGAAGGTGACGACGGACCAATCTACGCCTTTTCAAATCAAACAAACGTAGCAAACGTTTTCGAGTTCGGTTCCTTGGGTGTTTCACCGCTAAAACCCGAGTGGCAACTCTGAATCGAAGCGTTTCGCAGCACTTTTTCCAAAAAGGGCCGCACCCCATTTTTCACAGCAAAAATCTTTGGGGCGTGTGCCCACATTGGCGACTCTACTGGGGACGTCCCATTTGAATGGACAGACAAGTGCCAGGACGCTTTCGAATCTATTCAGAAGTATTTACAAAATCCTCCAGTACAGATGCCGCCAACGCCAAGCCGACTGTTGATTCTATACTTGTCTGTAACTCCGACAGCTATGGGTTGTTTGCTAGCATAGGAAGGGGAGAACAAAGTTGAGAAAGCCATCTACTATCTGAGCAAAAAGATGTCAGGGGGCGAGGAGCGATATACCTCTTTAGAGAAGACATGTTGGGCGCTAGTTTGGGCTACCAAAAAGCTTAGACACTACATGCTAGCCTATTCGGTGAAGTTGATTTCTCGGATGGATCCTATCAAGTATCTATTCGAGAAGCCAGCGCTCACCCATAAGCTAGCACGTTGGTTGCTTCTGCTGGCTGAGTTCGATCTCCAGCATGTCACAAGGAAATCAGTGAAGGGCCGTGCTCTGGCAGAATTCCTGGCGGATCATCCGGTTAAAGGACCAGAGGATGTGGATTTCACTTTCCCAGACAAGGATGTGCTGACTGTGACCGAGGAAGTATGGATGCTGTATTTCGATGGGGCTGCTAACCAGAAAGGGTTTGGAATTGGGGTGTTGCTGATCACGCCCGCCAGTGCTCATATCCCGCTCGCTTTCAAGCTGAATTTTGATGTCACTAACAACCAAGCTGAGTATGAGGCCTACATCGTTGGGATGGAAGCTACACTTGCGCTAGGAGTCGAGAAGCTCAAGGTAATCGGAGATTCGAATTTGGTAGTTTCCCAAGCTAATGGAGATTGGAAAGTTTGCGAGGAAAAATTGAAGCCTTATCACCAAGATTTGGAAGAGCTGATTCCTCGTTTCAACAAGGTGACTTTCACCCATATTCCACGCTTGAAGAATCAATTTGCCGATTCTTTGACGACTTTGGCTTCGATGATCAAACTTCTGATAGGGGTCAAGATACAGCTAATTGTGAGACCCAAAACCTGATAAGGCGGTTCTAGGCAAAAGTTAGAGCGTAAAAGGAGAGGTAAAATACACGAGCGAACCTTTGCCTGAATTACGTTCTAACCTGATTCCCTGCAAAGGGATACGTAGGCAGTCTCTCCTTGAGACCCGGTCATTTTCAATCAAGTTGATCTATGGTCTGACGTTTTGGGTACGTATCAAAGGCCGAGATAGTTCAAAGGGCAAGTCGAAGCTGTATTGGGGATTCAAAAGGGGGAAACCCTTCATCTTTCAATTTTATTGCAAATCACTACTTCTAATACACAAGCTGAGCATAAAAGCCTTAAAACAATGAAGCATGAAAAACAGAACAAAATGCTTTAGAAGCCTAACAGCTTACAGCTTATTCTAAGTACAACAAAGTGGTTCGGAGTCAGTCAATATTTTCTCTTGCGTGCACATCTGCTCTTAGCCATTATCTATAGCGGTTTCTTAGCCGAGGGTTAAAGTCCGGCACCTCTACCTGGAGAACCCTAAGGCCCTAGTGCCTCTGATATCCGTTCAGTGTCTGTGCATTGAAGTTGGGGACGCGGAAGTTCTGGTACTGAGGCGGTTGTTCTCTTGGGGATTGCCCAGCTGACGAAGAATGAGGCAAGGGATGTAAAAGGTGAAGCCGGTTAGCCCTGCAATGACCAGTCTATCGAAGCCATCAGAATGGACAGTCATGTCCGGAAGGTCCAGCCAAGGGCACCTCCAGACGATTTCTTCGGGCTGCATCTGCTGCATGAACTCATACCAGTCTGCTACATTCAAATCAGGGTACCTCATCTGTCTCTGGTGGATTCTTTTCGAGAACGAATTCCATCCCGCTTCTGGTGGGTGTAATAGGTTCAGTTTATCCGATAACCACAGTTGCATGAGCGAAAAGACAAGTAAGAAGCTAGGAAGCAGCCTAAGCCGAGTGTCGAGGTAAAACGAGAACGTGTGAAAAACCCAAAAAAGATGAGCTGAGTGAGGTCACCTGAAGCAAAAGTGGGCTTCCACTAAAAACGGCTGACTGGCCTGTGCATACCAAATCCAAACCCATGAGTGTCTCAGCCAAGACCAAAGGGATCACGTTCCTCCGTGCTCCCATCTGAGCAGCCACGCTCACAAGTAGAGGGCTGACCCGTCCATCAGAAGGCACGAGCAGGTATGCAGCTAACAGACAGATCACTAAGGCAAAACGGCACCGGGCTTGCACGGTTTCGTTGTCCAAGTCGCCATTCAAACTATACCTCTCAATCAACCGCATGATGTTCACCTGACCGCCCTCGAGAATAGTGTTCGCCAATCCTCGAGAAATGTTGAGCGAGGTAGCAAGCAACCCGGGCATACTCACTTGGTACGGTGGGACAACAAGTGTCGGGGACGAATAGGTTTGGAGGTACGCCTGGAATTCCTCAATGGTGGGGCACATTTCGTCGTCGCCAAAGCGGAAGACATGGACATCAGGGTCTCAAAACCTGAGGGCAGCCCATAAGAGAGCCGGTCGGAGCGGCACGTGCCAGAGGTAACGGAACGAAGCAAGGTCGTGGTATTAGAAGTTTAGCCAATTGATGGACAAAAATTGCACTAACCAAGGCCGGAGCAAAGTTGGGAGGGGATTTTCCATGAGAAGGGCTGAAATATGCTGAAGACAGAAGAGAAAATTAAGCTGTGAAGGCCATAATGTTTGCATCCCAGCTTTATAGGCCGGAGAAACCCCATTCATTCCACCTACTTCATGAAGGAAAGTAGCTAGCATCCAAGGACCATTTGAGTAAAGGACTCTGTCTCCTGAGGGCTCAGAAACCGTGGGGGAACAAAAAAAAGAAACTCCCTGTAAAAGGACAGTTGCCCAGACAAGTGGATCTGCATCCCAAATGCTTGGCGTACGCCATCCTTTTACTGGCGTATGTGTGTCCTTCATCTTATGGCATACGGTGCAACAATCCTGGCGTACGCCAGTACAGTTCACCAAAAACCAGTTTGCAGCAGCTACTGCCTTCGCATGGTCATTTTCGATTCCGGGGCTTGCTTTGGCCAAATGTTCATTCCCACAAGTCACAAATGATGTATGGGACTGTAGCAAGGCGTCGGATTCCAAAAGCCATGCCCGATGAAGATTTCGGACCCCCGGTGGCTCGTTTCAAGTTCAAATCAAGGATACGGGAGACCAAAACTCGTTTCAGGGGCTTTTGCCAAGTTTTGTTATGCCGTAGCGTCATATAGGCTTTGTACGATTGTGTGGGGGTGTCGATTTCAGTTCGGGACATAATCTAGTCATCTTTTGTGTTTTATGTCCATTTTTGCGACATTTCTAGTATTTTCCGGTATTTCTCTCATGTTGGGGTGTTTTCTCCGATTCCGTCGATTTGTGCAGGCTTTTGTATGTCTATTTAACCTTTCAAAAGTGTCAATCTCTCTCGTCTTGGAGAATTTTGAGTTTTGGTCCATTTCTACCCAAAACTTCTTTATTTTCCGTGTGTCTGAGGATATGAGTCGTATCCTAAGGCATTTCTACCCCTTTTTCTTCGAGCTAGGTCAATTGAGTGTGTGCGTGTCGTTCGATTCATATCATTTGTCAATGCATGTTAGAAATGGCGGGAGGGTTTATTCTTTTCCTTTGCCAAAATTCCATCAAAAGGAAATCGATAAACATGAAATGCAGATATTATATACTACTAGGTCGGACATCCAAAAAGCAAAAGGGTGGAACTGCATCAAAGCGGCATAATGGCCCGAGCAAAGTCAAAGTATGCTAGGCACACTTGCCTAAAATCAACAGGCACGCAAGCCTCATCTCAAAATATCAAAGTATCAAGTTCCTAAGTGTACCAAATCAAAAAAGTAGCAAAATAGACAGAGGCTCAGTGATAGCCCTTAGTCATCAAAAAAGTCCTCAAGGTCGTTGCCATCGTCGGTGTCCTCCATCTCCCGAAGGTCCATCCGGAACCTAGGATCGCTAGCGGAGTCAAATTCGCTGCTGAAGGACGACTTCTTCTTCTTTTCTTCTGCTGTGGTCCTTCAGCAGGCCTTTTCTCTACATGCCTCTTCCTCAGTTCTCGGCAAAACGGTGGCTTGTCGCTGGTAGGGATGGTCCCCGCCCCTCTCTGAGTGCGCTCTGCTAGCTGCGAAGAGCTCGGCGCCACCTTCTTCTGTGGTAGAGGCCGCACGCTCTTTCTCCTAGGAGCCGCCATAGCGTGTCCCTGCATGTTCATTCAAATTGTTCAGCATACATTGTGCATATTGTATATATTGAAATGCTAAGTGCAGGAAGTATTGAAAGTAAAAGTTATACCTGAGGCTGCACAACAAGAACACCGCCTCTTGCACCCATGCCATCGGGGCCTGTTGTACAATTTTGGCAAAGTCAGAATGCATGACAAAGATACATGCTAAATGTGCAATAAAGGAAAGTGCAAAGGACAAAAGAGCATCATACCGGCCTTGTGATCTCTGCTGGCTCCATCCTGGGAGGCTCACACCGAACTGTGGCCTCCTCTCCCTGTGCGTCCCGCACTGCAAGCGTCCAAGAAAGCCGAGGAAGGCCTGTCGCTGTGGCATGTCCACTCCTCTCCCTCGCACGGGAAGCCCTGCTGCCCCTGCCTCGCCTCTCCTCTCTAGCCCCAAGGCCTCGCTCTTCACAGCCGTGTGCTCCATCAGCCCTAGTGGCCTCGTCAAGTACTGCCTCTGGTAAACAGCATAGTTCCGCTCAGACCTCAAGAAAGCTGTCAAGTCTGTCAGAACAGTGAAGCGCTGCAGCTAAGCCAAAGTGTACTGGCTCGTGTGTGCAGCACGAGGCGAAAGTGGCCCGGGCGTGATAAACTCAGACGAGTGATTGGCGTGTCACCCGATCACCCAAGTACCACTGCCACCCGAAGGTAGACTCCAACAGGACGCGGCTCGCAGTCACCACCCTGCTCCTCGCCAGGTACTCAGGCTCTGCTTCTGAATTCCTCCAAGGGTCCCACTCCACCTACAGAACAAGCAACAAGTGAAACAAAGTCGGTCAGCGACAGCATTAAAGCAATTCAAAGGCAGTAATACAGGTATGAGTCAAGTTTTACCTGAGTACCCGACAGTTCGTCAAGGTACGCCCTGAAGGCATGAAGGCTCCCTTTCGACGTCTTCTTACCTTTGTACAGTGGCCCCCATATCATGGAACGCGGGAGCATCCTCAAGTCCGGGCACTTGTTCTCCGGAGGGTACATCTTCAGCACTTCGTAGGCCCATAGCTGCAAGTTTTAGACAATCGAAGCATCAGTGCAATAGTCATAAAGCTAAAGGGAGAAAGAATGCATGAAAGTGAACCACAAGTGTTATTTCTTACCTCCCACACTCTCCATAGTCCGGCGATCGCCTTCTTGCCTCGCGAAAACTCACCCATGAAGCCGTAGCAGGCCCCCAAAGCAGCTCCTCCCCAATTGTATTTTGTCGCTGCTCGTAAATCACGAAGGGCTTGCAAGTAAGCCAAGTGCACCGTGGACCGCTTGTTGGGGTACAGCGTGGCCCCGAACAAGTACAACAAAGAGGCCCTCGCCATCTGCTCCTCCTCCTGCTCCATGGCTGAAATCCTATCTATCAGATACCAGTGGAACTGGTCGTGGGGGACTGTCTCTGAGGTGCCTTCCGGCTCCATTCCCAAGAACCACTTCAACGCCTCCTTGTCGCAATGTATCCCTAAGTCAAATGGGATAGGCTCTCCTCCAACCCTCAGGCCGGTCAACGCCGCAAAGTCCGCTGGAGTCACTGTCATCTCCCCGATCAGAAGGTGGAAAGTGTTGGACGAATCCCACCACCTCTCGACCAACACCGTAAGCAGAGCATGGTCGCTCTTTATCGCCTTCAGAGTGAGAATGAACGACCTAAACCCCGCAGCATCAACCAGAGCCCTGACTCGCTCGAGCAACCCTCTGTACAGCTCCAACGAACTAGTTGAACCGCCGTGTCCCCGAGTCACAAATATCACAAAGCAAGAACAAGACATGATTCATCAGTATGTGGTTCAAATATAAACAGGTAGTCGAATCAACAATTTTAGGGCAATGCAATCAAACCAAGTCACAAATATCTTCCACAAGCTACTATGGGAAACATGGTAACTTTTCGCAGTCAAGTCAAGTTTTTGGGTTATTACACAAAGTCGAATCAAGGCATGGGCATAGCATTGGTCGATTCAAGCAATTAGGGCATTCTATCCGGTCGATTATCTTCTCAAGGAACATTATTCAGTTGAATCAGGCAAGCATGGCATTTCATCAGTCGAATTCAAGTTCTATAATTACAATTCTCAGTCGAGGCAACCTACAGTTGATTCAAGTCCATTATCAACATGTTCAAGTTCAGATTACTTTTCAAATCAAGGTTCTACGCATTATACAGTCAAGTTCAAAATGCAAAGGTACATACAAGGCAAGACACATACAGCATATGTAAGCATGGAATTAAAAGTTAATGCAAAGTTCGAGGAAATACCTGTGCCCAACCTACGGACATGTGCCTCTCGGGGTCTCTCAGAATGAGCTCTGCGTCGTAGTCATCTCGCCGGGGCACATAGCTCTCAACCCCGGACGACACGAACAAGTGTGGCTCCGGTGGGACGTAAGTCTCTGCCGCAAATGCAGCACGAGGTGCGGCCCGAATAGACTCTGCTAAGGTCACTGCACGCTCCCGAGCCTGCTCCCCCTCCTCCTCGGCCCGTTCGGCTGCCTCTACCTCGGCTCTCAAGCGCTCCTCCTCCTGTGCTCGCTCTATTTGCCTCTGTCTGTCCTCCCGGGAAGCCACCACCGCCACTACAACCTCCGGATTCTGTCGAAGCAGCCGACCAAGTACCTCCTCAGACACAAACTCCGCAAAGTCCCCGCGCGTGATAGGTATATGCACCAAGGACCCCGCTGCAGGCCTAAACTCAGCTGCCCCTGCAGGTACCCCTTCGGAAACCTCCTCCTCAACCACAAGACCCTTGCCCCTCACCGGATCCCTCAGCGGTGCTTCCGGCTGGTCACCATCGCCACTGCCACTGCCACCGGCCCCGGCTGAACCCATACCGGTCACCACCAGCCCCTCTACCTCGCTTCGGTAGTCTAATCGACTCACCTGTGGGCCCTCTGTTCCAACCACGGTTGGGGTACGCCCAGCCGCCCGTCACCGTCGTCGCCTCCTCCTGCATGTCCACCATCGCCGTCGCCACTACCTGCAACCACTACATCAACACTCGACGAAGGTTTGCCCGTCGTCTGATCGTCGATTCGAGGCCTCTCGGCCTCATCTCTACCCACTCGCGACCGTTCCTCACCATTGCCGCCGCCACTACCAGTTTCAGCCATAGGGGAGTGTGGGAAAGAAGGATTTTGGAAGAAAATGAGAAGGGGTGTGAGAGATTGAAAGGTTAAAAGAGAGTTTAAGAGGTTTGGGAGTTAAAAACCGATGAGAATGGCGGTTCTCCAGTTTCTGCAGAAGTTTATACGACATGGGGACCGTGTTGGGCCAGATCTAGGATGGATCTGGGCCGGGTTGACTAAGGTTTTTGGCGTACGCCAGTATAGTGACGCCGTACGCCACCATCATTTGGGCCTCAGGCCCAACTCTCTTACAAAGTTAAAATTTGTTCCCAAGGCCCACATGGCCCAACTTCGTACTGGTTTCTATGGATCCGTCCAATTTCAAGTCAACGACGGTCCACCCATCCACTTTCAAGTCAAACGACGGTCCGCCCGTCCAATTTCAAGTCAACGACAGTCCACCCGTCCACTTTCAAGTCAACAACGGTCCACCCGTCCAATTTCAAATCAACGACTGTCCACCCGTCCACTTTCAAGTCAAACGACGGTCCGCCCGTCCAATTTCAAATCAACGATGGTCCACCCGTCCACTTTCAAGTCAACGACGGTCCACCCGTCCAATTTCAAGTCAAACGACAGTCCGCCCGTCCAATTTCAAATCAACAACAGTCCACCCGTCCACTTTCAAGTCAACGACGGTCCACCCGTCCACTTTCAAGTCAACGGCGGTCTACCCGTCCAATTTTCAAATCAATGACGGTCCACCCATCCACTTTCAAGTCAAACGACGGTCCGCCCGTCCAATTTCAAATCAACGACGGTCTGCCCGTCCAATTTTCAAATCAACGACGGTTCGCCCATTCAATTTCAAATCAACGGCGGTCTGCCCGTCCACTTTTATTTTTCCCAACGGAGTTGATGCTTTTGCAAGTGGGTCATTCCCCAGGAGAGTCCATGAACACCCGTCAAGCCAACAAAGCGGCAAGCCATCTGTCCATCCGAGGCTCAAATCAAACAGGTTCTTTAAAGTTCGCGTGTTCTAGATAGCCTCGAAAAGGGTGTCTAGATAACCTTTGACGTTACTTGTACCCAATCAAATAGTGCTCCAAGTGCCGTCAAAGGGGGGCTACTGTAGACACCCTATTCTGGACCATCCAGATAACGCTGTTTTACGGTCTTTTTACTTCCCCGATGATGATTATGGTCAAGAACAGTCTAAGGTCGATGGTGTGTTTGAGCTTTGAGTGTTCCGAGCCTCATCCAAACTCTTTCAATACCCGTTTCAAGCCTTTCAAGCCAGAGCCAAATGGCCCTAGCAAAACCAAACTTGCGTACGCCAGTCCTGTTCTGACGTACGCCAGTTGACTGCCATGTGTCAGTCATCGACCGTTGACTCAGTTCTAATTGGTGCACGCCAGTCCAATCCAGTCAAAGCGTCACTATTCAACCACGTGCTCAGGACTTTTGTGGCCACCCTGACGTAGTCCACAATTCCTAATGATTACAGCTGTTTGGCCGGCTCCCCCTCTCTCCTACACCCCCTTTCAACCCAAGTCCCATGCATTTAATGCATGGGACTCCTCTCTTAACCCAACCAAGCCCTTAACCCAACTGATCAGGCACCCTCCTCTAGCCATTCCTTTCTATAAATACCCCCCTTGCATTCATTTGCAAGGGGTTAACCACATTAAGAGTCTAAGCCCTTTTCTCTCCTCTCCTTTGTTCTTTCTTTCTTCTCCATTGAAAGAGAAAGAAGAGGAGTCTTCTCTCACTTACCCCACTGTCATTCAGCCACCATCCAACCTTCATCTTCCACCTCAAGGCTCAAACCCACCATCAAACCTCAAACCAAAGGTATACCACCTTTGTGTGGCTTTCTGTTTTTGATCCCTGAGTGGAACCAGAATGGCCCATGCTAGTAACCAATACTAATCCTGGTCTTAAACTGGTAAAATAAAAAAATCCTATGAAATGAAAGATGGCGCATGCCAGTGATATCAAGCCGTACGCCATTCATGGCAGTATGTGCACTACTGGCGTGGGGATCATTGATCATCCATTTACTGCTTATATTTTGCTTCCATCACCTTATAGCATGCTAATAACCAGTCTACTGCTTTCTGTACCCTCTAACTGTTAGCTGTAGTTTTCAGTACTCATTCCTTTTCTTGTTCTAGAAGGCCCCTGGGATCTTTCTGGTCATGTTCCAGAGCCCAGATGAAGCAAAGCCAAGCACTGGACGAGGAATGAGGCTGGCATACGGTCTTTCAGGACTGGCGTACGGTTATCATACCAAGGTCTAGTGGCTGGCCCTTGCATCGTAGCTTAATTCTGGCCTCTTGCTATTTCCCCACTCTGTTTATGGGGTATTCTGTTTTCTTTCATGGCTTAAATCCATCTCATCAGTCTGTAACTATATATATGCTGCTATATATAAACTGCGTGGTTTGCCCTGGGTGTGCGCTGGTCCATTCCAGAGCCCAGAGGGTTGCAAACAAAGACTGTGAGTGCGTAGTAGTGGTGTACGCCAGTCTTAAGGTGGCATGCGCAGGTTGTATCAGTATGTAGTGGTCTGGCCAGTGCATACTGGTGGGTTGCCTGCTCACGCCTTCGAAAGACAGCGTACCCCATCTCGTTCGAACTGCTCTTGGCGCTTGTTCTCAATCTATATTATTGCAAGCAAATAATCATTCATAAACATTTTGTCACATAATGCAACTTGTTACAGCTTTAAATCCCCCATTAATTGTTCCCCCTCCCTAACTGACTAAAAAAATGACTAATGAGAGAAAAATGCAAACATTTTACAAAATGCCTGAGTAGAGACCGATCTCCCGATCGGGCGAGAGGGGTGCCATAAAACCCTTCCCCTCTCGTAACCTGGCTCCCGAACCTTAGATATCGAAGGTGACGACGGACTGGTCTACGCCTTTTCAAAATCAAACAACATAGCAAACGTTTTCGAGTTCGGTTCCTTGGGTGTTTCACCTCTAAAACCCGAGTGGCGACTCTGAATCGAAGCGTTTTGCCACACTTTTCCAAAAGGGCCGCACCCCATTTTTCACAGCAAAAAACTTTGGGGTGTGTGCCCATAACACTGGACATCCAAATCATTCCCATGTTTGTTAATAAGATAATTAAGTTCTTGAGGTCTCAAGGGCAGCTATTTTTTCGGCAAATCTAATACCTCTTTTTGTAAATGTCTCTTTTGTTCTACTTAGCCTTCGTGTTATAGCTCTTTTTACTCTATTCTCATTTGGTAGGTACATTTTGATAGAGATATCAAACCATCGATGACAATCTTTAATATTTTACTAGCATTAGGAAATTTCTCACCTCATTTCTCTTTGTTTGCTCTTATTCTTTTGTTGCTATGCTACTAATTATTTTTTGTGCTTTTTGTTGTGAGAATCAACAGAAAATAAAAGAAGAGCAAAGCTTGGAAAAGATTGAACAAGACAAATAAAATAAGAACTTGGGGACAAGTTGTTTGCACATACAAGGTAAATTGATGGGTAAGAGCAATTATACTTTATTTTTGGCCTATTATCCTTCCTTAGCCATAAAATTAGGATGACGTACAGTTGAATTTCACTTTTGAATATGCTGTATTTATAGTTTGAGACAAAACTAGATTTATTTTGGTATAATGCAGGTCCATGTGTCACTAATCACCTACACAATTTGGGCCTCTCTTTATGCTTAATCAATGTGAGGGTCCCAAAGTTATATAGAATGTAGACAGTCAAAGCTATCTAGATATATGCAAGGAAGTTTGATTGGTTTTTGTGTTTAAGCTATATAGATATATGCAACCAAACTTTATTGGTTTTTGTTGTACTTCGTGATCTCCATAATTATCAAAGAACACAATTGAGTGGGACATTGTACTATTACAACGATAGGGAGAAAGAGGATGGGTAGGAGGTGCAACAAATGATGAGTTTCTGTGTATGTCTTGGTTCATGTTGTGATAACAAGTACTAAGTAGCTACTAATTACTATCCAGTGAAAGTATTATGACACTTCATTGTTGTGCCATTGTGATCTTTTTCTTGTTCTTTTTTGTTTGTGTCTTTGTGGCCTTTTGCCGTCTTGATTTTGATTGCTGTATGACTTAGATGATGTAAATATATATTATCTATGTGATTGTGCTGAATAGATTGTGTCATTGTGCTTAATAGTTTTCCTGGTCTATTGTAGCATTGACATAGTTAACCTTGGCACTCAGTAGCATACTAGCTAGCATATGTGGTGTCCACTTTTAAATTCATGAGCTTTCTCAATCTACTCTCGATATTTTTTGTTGCGTAATCTGTATTGTCGTAGCAATTTTTTTCCATATATGTGTTGGTTGACTTGAACCTATGAACTTGTTATTTGTTGGTAGCATTGACGTTGTTAACCTAAGTTGAGAAATTGATGACCAATTGCTTGACTTGAATGTTTATTTTCTTGCAGCTACAAACTCATGAGGCCTTGACTTGGAATCACTAATTTATTAGTTATTGATTGTGTTTGGTGTCAACACTTCGGGTTGCATCCCAGGTGAACAAGAAAGCGCATAGCTAGAAAGCGAGCTTTCAAATTATTATATTGTTGTTTAGAGTGATTTGTGTCTGTTCTAAATTACCAATAGTTTTCAGCTATACTCATCTGTTATTAATTGTGCCAGTTGATAGATATAGAGAATCCTTCTGTGTGGTAGCTCTTCTAGGATATCTGAATTTATTCTCACTTGACTATTCAACTGGTTGTGAAATACTCATATGTATGTACCAGTGAATAGTGGCATTGGAAGAATTCCTTGCACAAGATTGTTGTTCTAAGAAACCATTTGTTTCCAATCATATTTGGTTAGCTCTGGAGAAAGGTAAATACTACCAAATCATATTAAACTATAAACTGATTATCTCTACGAATTCGTTTACTGAAAAAGCAAAACAGGCACAAAAATCTCGTCCTAGCATGAGCCAATAATTAATTTTAGAGATCCATAAAATTATTTTAATTTCGAAAATCATTTGGTGTGTAAAAGAATAGTTTTAGAATTAAAGTTGCACGTATATTTGTGGGGGTGTACGGATATATGTATTCAGTTGCGTATCGGACTCTCGGAGAATAGTAAAATGTAAGTTTTGATGTTATAATGTTGTTTGGAGGTGTTGATATCAAGTTGGGTTCGTTCCGGAGTCCATTGAAAATTTTCATTTTTTTGCCTAGCCACTGGTTGTTGCCCAATATCGGTACTTGCTGTCCAAGTTTTGATCAAATTGACATTTTCAAGGCTCCAGTACTGGTACTGGGAGTCACCCCGTACCGATACCCGCTGCGTTTTTCTGCAATTTTCAGCACACTTTTTAGACTTCTATAAATACCCCCCTTTTGTCATTTCTCTCTCCCAAATCCATGAAACACACCTGGAAATACTCCCTTTCACTTACCCCACTCTAATCTCACTCAAAACCCTTGATTTCAATCTCAAATCTTCAAGATCCAAAGATTTCCAACCTTGAAATCACAAGATTCTTACATTTGGTGAACCAATGGTGAGTTTTGTGTTCTTGCTCTCACTCTTTGAAACTCTATCACGTTTTTCTCTCTCTCCTCTCGATTATTTGTTGATCTTTGCTTGTTATTTATGTTTTTGGGCTTTATTTGCTCTAGATCTTGTATCCAAACTTAGGTGAAGCTTGTATTTGAAGGATTCAAGTTTATTGCCCTTAGTAGACCTAGGGTTTTGCTCAAGACCCATCTAGGTAGGGATTTCTCTCTTCCTCTACATGTTTTGTGGTGACTATGTGTGATTTAGGTGTTTATTTGTTATATATGGTCAAATAGAATGTTTTATGGCTTGAGGATTGCATATTCTTTGAAAGTGGTATGTGGACTTGAATGTTGTGATTCATGAGCTATGTGTGACATATTTTAAAGTGTTTGGCCGTGTGTGGAATGAGTTTATGGTATCGGTGTTGGTTGTGATGATAGGGGTGAGACACAATTTCGCAAGGGGTGGAGTATATTGTGTTATAAGGGGTGAAAACATAATTTCGAAAGGGGTGGAGTATATGGTGGAAACACAATTTCGCAAGGGATAGAGTATATTGTGTCGTAAGGGGTGGAGCACAATTTTGCAATGGGTGGAGAATATTGTGTTGTAAGGAGTGGAAACACAATTTCACAAGGGGTGGAGTATATTGTGACGCAAGGAGTGGAAATACAAATTCGCAAGGTGTGGAGGTTCGTTGGAAGAAGTGTGTGTATGTGTGTGTATGCGTGTGCGTGTGTATATGTGTATGAGAATGTTATGATATTCGTAAAGGGTGTTGACGTACATTCGTTTGGATTTGACACCTAATTTAATTTGCTGTATTCATGTTCATCATCTTATTACATATAGATTTTGTAGAGAATTTCTTACTGGGCTAGTGTAGCTCAGCAAAATCCTTCTTTTCAGGTTCGAACGCAGGGCAATAGGTTGTATGACATGGTGTGTTTGGAAACGAAGACTTTTGGAAGCTAACATGACTTAGTTACTCATCCATCTTTGTATTAGTCTATTTTTGGATAGAGATGGTATCGTAACTAATTTACTTTGTTTGATCTTTCGACGTAATATTGTAATATTCGAAATGCTTTGCACATGTATTTAACTTAATTTGGGCTACGGTGCTAAAGATGTATTTCAGTTAAGGTTGGGGACTTGTTTGTGATTTAAACAGGTGGCAAATGCATTTTGGGCATTATCTAGTTTATGCGAGAATCATTTATTGAACTGATTTATAAATTTATGTTTAAAATCGAGGACGTGACATTAATTATTAGTTTACCTCAATGTACACACCTAAAACTTCCTCATGAAACGTACTACCATATCAATACATCATCCTCACAAAATTCACAGGCACGAGACTTCGTGTGCCCCTCACTTAATGTCCTAGAAAGGTTGCAATTAATTCAAGATTGGAGTAAATGTTATACGATTCATCACCACCATTCAGCTAGATCACGCCCCTCACTTAATGTCCTAGAAAGGTTGAATTTAATTCAAGATTGGAGTAAAGGTTATACGATTCAACACCACCATTCAGCTAGATTACCCTTCCGTGCTATTTTTTTTTTTTTTTTGGCAAGGTAAAAATTTATAACAAAACAGGGGAGCTACCCCCCGAACACAGCATACAACCAATAAAAAGGAAAAGGGCTAGGAACATGCTCCTACCCTAACAACAATAAGAAAACAAAACTAGCCAACTGCTCACCCAAACAGACCAAAGATAACACCAACAAAAGACTTGGACCTGCCATCAAACAGTGGAGAAGATAGCCTCAGAGGTATTCCACATAGCGCACAGCCTTTGGTTCCTGACACTACGTTTCACCTTCCTCCAAAGACTCAAACAACTCCTGATATCAGCCTTCACCACTGAGACAAGAGACAAAGCATCCCTCTGAGAGCCTTGAAAAACTCTCTTATTCCTCTCCAACCATAAATGATAAAGAGAGGCAGCCAACACCATTTTATACAAAGACTGTTGCAAACTATTGCCAGTCATATGTTGACTGGCCCAACCAATCTCCTGATCCAAACTAATCAAACCCCTCCTACAGCCACAAATTCGCAAAAGCTGCCCCACAATAGATGAAGAATAAGGACACATGAAGAAGAGATGCAAATGGTTTTCCAGAGAGGTAGAGAACACACAAAGTACTGGGCACCATACCCCAATTTTGCAGTCTATCCTTCGTAGCAAACCTACCATGAACAGCCAGCCACTGAATAATTGCCCAACGAGGAATATGAGCCTTAAACCATACCACTTTCCACCAAGTAACACCTGATTTAACCTTTCTAATACTATCCCAAACAGATTTGATAGTAAACCCGTGAGCATTCAGTAGCCAAACCACAGAATCAGATTGACCAGAATTAAGGACCAAGGTAGTAGGAGTGTGCTCAATGATTTCTTTGGTGACAGCATTCCGTCTTCTGGGCCAACACCAGGAATCATTACTGATAATAGAGGCCACATTAGAAAACAAAGATCTCCCCAAGTTATAAGCAACCTTCTCCCCAAATCTAGAAAAGAGAGGCCCGAGAGGGTGCTAATTGTCTAACCAAAGAAAAGTATCAAGCCCATTACCAACGACAGATTTTATCCAAGGTTGAACCAAACCACGAAGATTAAAAATCTTCCGAATAGTCCAAGAAGCAGAAGAAGGAATACTCATATACCAAAGACACTGACCTTTAACGACATAGGAATGAATCCACCTGATCTACAAAGAGTCAGCCTTTTTAGCGATGGCCCAAAGGTGTCTAGACATGGCAGCCTTATTCCAATCTGGAAGAGCCCGAAGCCCCAACCCACCTTCTGCTTTAGGAGAACAGACATCCCTCCATTTAACTTTAGCACCTGGAGTCTTCAAAGCTGGCCCGGACCAGAAAAAGGCCCTAAGAACCGCCTCAATAGTTTTAAGGACTTTTTGAGGCAAGATGAAGATGGAACTCCAATAATTCTGCATACTGAACTGAACTGATAAGCTGCACTCTACCCCCATAAGACAGCAATTTATTAGTCTAAGATTGGACACGCTTGAGAATCTTATCAACAAGGGCTTGACAATCACTTGCATGAAGTCTTGTAGTGATAAGAGGCACACCAAGGTAACTAATGGGAAGCACACCTTCAGAAATAGCAAGAATAGCAAATAAACCCCTTTTATCGCCTTCATCAACTCCAGAGAAAAAACATTACTCTTTTGCAAATTAGGACAAAGCCCAGAAAAGGAATAAAAATCAGTCAACATCGTATTGATCAACTGAAAAGAGGACTGGTCAGCCCCACACAAAATAAACAAGTCATCTGCAAAGATAACATGAGAAAGCTGCAGAGGCAAACATCTAGGGTGATAAGAAAAGCTGCCATGACCAATTCTATATTGAAGCAAAGAGGAGAACCCTTCCATAACAAGCAAGAAGAGGTAGGGGGAGATAGGATCACCTTGCCGTAAAGCCCTCTTGCCAGGAAAATAACCAACAAGCTCACCATTAATCACAATAGAGAACATGGCAGAGGTGACACACTTCTTAACCAAAGTGATGAACAGAGCAGGAAAACCCATCACAGTCATGATGTCAAAAAGGAAAGGCCAAGCAACCGAATCATAGGCTTTCATAAGGTCTAACTTCATGGCACACCTAGCAGGAACTTGATCCTTATGATAACCCCGGACCAGCTCCTGCATTAGTAACACATTGTCAACAATACTTCAGCCTTTAACAAATGCTGACTGACAGGGATTGATGAGGCTGGGAAGAAAAGGTTGCATTCTATTCACTAGAATTTTAGTAATACACTTATATGGAACATTACAACAAGAAATAGGCCTGTAATCCTTAATGGTAGAAGGGGCTTCAACCTTAGGAACCAGAGATATAGCAGTAGAGTTCCATTCTTTCAATAG
This sequence comes from Rhododendron kiyosumense, assembly GCA_019656275.1. Taxonomy (NCBI): domain Eukaryota; kingdom Viridiplantae; phylum Streptophyta; class Magnoliopsida; order Ericales; family Ericaceae; genus Rhododendron; species Rhododendron kiyosumense. Next base: position 55,316 of record BPLS01028594.1, on the reverse strand, counting down.
GAACCCTGACTGAAAAAACTGACTAATAGCAGCCACTAGATCAGGACCAACAATAGCCCAATTCTGATGATAAAAGGCTGAATTGTAACCATCCGGGCCTGGGGCTTTATCCCCTTTAATAGAGTTCACAGCTACTTGAATTTCAGCCACAGTCACAGGGGAAATCAAAGAATGCATCCATTCCTCAGGAACTCTAGTTGTAACTGCCTGAGCCAATTCATCATAAGCACTAGAGGCCTGAAAAGAAGAACCAAGAAGACCTTTATAGTAACCCACAATTTCAGATTTGATAGCTTCTGGATCCTCCATTCTAACACCATGACTATCCACCAAACTTAAAATCTTATTATGCGACAGGTGAGAAACCATTTTCTGATGGAAAAATCTTGTATTTTTATCTCCTAGAGTAAGCCACTGCACCCTAGATTTTTGCCTCTTAAAAGATTCTTCAGCAGCACTCAACTCCATAAATGCACACATAGCTACTTTCTCTTGTTCGTTCAAGGAAGCATCCTGGGGATTAGCAAAACATGACCGCTGAAGTTGAGTTAGAGTATCTCGAGCCGCTTCAACTCTGGAACAAATATTGGAATAATGCTGCTTATTGAAATCCCTTAAAGGACCCTTCAACCTCTTCAACTTAAGGCTCAACTTTAACATAGAAGATTGACACAGCACAGGATCACTCCAAGACATAGCCAAGACCCCCTGAAAAGCAACATGCTTCATCCAGAAATTAAAAAATTTAAAAGGCCTCTTCCTTCTTATCTCAGGAACAATTGAAACCATAACAGGAGAATGGTCAGAAACTCCAGGAGCCAAGAAACAGGCCTCAGAATCTAGAAACAAATTCAGCCATGCAAGATTAACTAAGGCCCTATCAAGTTTACTCATATTAGCCCCTAAACCACCCCGTTTATTAGTCCAGGTATACCAAAACCCTTTTGCCAGCATGTCATCCGTCTCAAGAGAATTCAAACAGTCATTAAACTCAGTAGAAGCAGCCCTATCAAACCCCTCAAGCCGCTCATTAACTTGCCAAACAACATTGAAATCCCCCATTTGAAGCCATGGGTCAGACCCAACTACACCACCAACCAACTGCATATCATGCCACAACTGCCGCCTAGCCACCACACAACTATGCCCATATACTATAGACACACAAAAATCCTTGTGACATACCAACCCTAGCAACCACAATTTGTGAAGAAGAAAACAGAAGAGAAACAGTCATAACCTGAGGATCCCAGGCCATGACAATACGAGCAACAACATCAGTCCCACAATTATGAATATACATCCAAGTAGCAGGAACACAATGTCTAATGGCAAAATCCAAATTAGCATTACAAAGTTTAGTTTCCACCAAACCAATCAATCCCAGATTCTGAGAATGAACCAAAGAAAGAACCTATTTCTGCTTCAAAGGGATATTAAGACCCCTAGTATTCCATGCACAAACCTTAAGCATTTGGAAAAAAAGAGAAGGAACCGCTACCTTTTCTTGGAGGCTCCACGATTCCTCCTTTTCCTAGCCGTAGCAGCCACAGAGACAAGGACAGGCTGAGTAAAGCTACCTAGCATTAACAGATTCCTAGCATTAGGAGACATGATTGCATCCTTGATTGCGTCATATACAGAATTACGAGATTGTGATTTTCTTGATTGGAGGGGATCTCAATGTACTCTTGTGTATATAAGTTTGTGAAGTCAGTCAGTCGATACGAAACAACATTATTCAAAATCGAAAAGTCTATGAGTATGTTTGTATATATATGTGTATATATATATATACACACACACTCATATACATACATCACGTGTGTGTATATATCCATTTTGGACTTGTTCTAAGTTCTACATAAATTGGATGTTTCACAAACATATATAGTTAATTTTCGATATTGGGTTGAGTTGATTTTTTACAGAAATTTTAAACAAATTATTTTGAACAAAATGAGCAGTTCAAATCTTTTTGGTAGAACTTGAGACGGGTCTAAAATGCGTATGTATGTGGTGCATATACGTACGTGTATGTACCTGTAGCAGCACTCATTCAAAACTAATTAGAAGCCTACTTGCACAAATAGTCAGTGAGGTCCACTTCTGGGTCCATACAACAACACAAGCCGTTCAGTAATTTCAAATCAATTATATTCAAGTCATTCCCAAAAAAATCAGTTCAATTGAACATCTTTAAGGGTCCATTTGATTAGCGAAAAAAATATAATGGAAAATGAAGTGAAAGAAAAGAACAAAAAATGTAATTTTTTTCTCATATTCGTTTGAATAGGAGAAAAGTTTTGCGATAAAATAATGGAGAAAATAAAATATCATTATTTGAAAAGGAGGAAAGTTGTCCAAATTAGAAAAGAAAATGTGGAGGGAAGAGGGTAAAGAGGGAAGTTAGAATAATTATTGTTGATTTTCTCGAAAAAATAAAATTTTCCTTCACATTTTGTGAGAAAAAGTGAGACAAATTCTCAAATTTTAAAGGGTTATACGGAAAAGTTCACTTTCTAGGATATTATTGAAATCCTTAATTGCACACATGATGAAGCAAGATTGACTTCCCCAATAATTTGGTTTTGAATTCATCAACCAGGAAATACTAACATGAAAGGGTAATATCGATATGTGTTTGAGAGAGAGAGAGAACTACTCATGATTTTGATGTACCTTTGGTTTTACAAGAATTTGTTTCACGACGCTGCGGCAAGGAGATCAACCAGCTCTGGGAACGGAAGGGGAGCTGGAGAGGTCTGACGCCAAGCCGAGGGGGGAGGTTGAGGAGCTAAAGAGGGAGGTCAGGGAGAGGGAGGAGATGTTGAGTTTCAGCCAAAGTTCGAAGTAGGGGTGGGCCCGGGTCGGGTTTGGCCTGGACCCACTAGCCGTCCAACTGCAAGGCTAAACTCGACTGAACCGACATATCAGATTGTCGGTTGGGTTGCGGTCGAAACTGACACTAAAAATACTCATATTTGAGTGGAAAAAAAAAAGCAGAGGAAACATAAAGAGGACAGCGAATCTTCCGGCGTGGATCTATTCTGTCATTGTGGAAGCTTGGTCAGATGTGAGAGAGAGGGAGTCTGAGAACAGAGAGATTTTTTCGTGGTTGATTATCGTCGTCGTTTTTTTGCCAGCAATGTTGTCGTTGATCTCACTGCAACACTGCATAGATGGGTGGAGAGAAAGAGAGAAGGAGAGAGAGAGAGATCGAAATCCTTGTGATGTGAGAGAGAGAGAGAGAGAGAGAATACGCATGACAGCAGAGGGAGAAAAAGCAAACATTGAAAACAGAACTCTGAGAAATAATCATGCTCTCTGCAAAAAAATTGAAAAGTCATGGTATAGAATCGAGATAAGGATCATAAGGTGTATCATCCGCTAGGATCTTAACAGGTGTATTCTGTACCTACTCCTTTTAATCGGACGGTTCAAGTTCGACGGGTTGCGATTCTCTACATCCGAAGTCCGAACCAAAAACCGAATATTTTGCATCCAAGGAATCGATGACCGTCCGATTCCTTGATCGAAACCGTCCACATGCCTTCGGGTTGGGTCTACGGGTTCACGGGTTTTTTGCACAAGCCTAGTTCAAAGAGACCACTAATGGGTTATGTTAATGACTTATGAGAAAATGCCAAGCCAATCCCAACTTTCAATTTTTTAAACCAACGGATCCTCCTCTTAAAAGTGCAATGCTATGTAGATCCTTTTTTTAAGAGCATCTCCAACCAAGTTCTAAAACACAAAAATAGAGAACATATTAAGGTAAAATTTTGTAATTTATTCTCTTTTTTTTTTGCACATTATGAGAGAATCTTGGAGGGTCTCATGATACTTTTTAGATATTTGGTCTCCAAAATAAGAGTATGGTCTCTACTTTTGGAGACCCAAAAGTAAATTTGGAGAGGAAATCTCTAAAAGGACGTTGCATGGGTTCCTCCAATATCTCTATTATAAAACAGAAGGGTGTGGGGACAAATTGTTAGAATGGCTTAGATTCATTTGATCCAAAAGTTGTAGTGCATCCTCCCACTTTCTGGTTAAGTGTCCATGGTTTTCACTTAAATCACACAACTTCCATCTCCTTCCAACAAAGATGCATAGTGCCGTGGGCACGGATTAACACTGGTTCTCTCATAAAGTAAAAAAAGATGAGATAAATTACAAAATCTCTCCTCAATATGTCACATCCATTCTTTATTTTTGTGTTTTAGAGATTGGTTAGAAATGCTTTACGGGTATCTCCAACCCACCTCTATTCTCTCAAAATAAAGGATGGATGTGACACGATGAGGGGAGATTTTGTAATTTATTCCTCTCTTTTTTCACTTTTTTGTACTTTTTAGGAGAATCTTTAAGAGACTCATCGTCCTTTTTAGAGTTTGGAGAGATTTTGTATTCCAAATTTACTTTTGGAAGACTAAACTCTAAAAATGATAGTGTGTCTCTCAAATATTATCCCAAAAAATACAAAAACTGAAGAAAAAAAAAGGAATAAATTATAAAATCTCCCCATAATGTGTCACATCCATCCTCTATTTTGGAGGGATAAAGGTGGAATGGAGATGCCCTAAAACCTCATTTGGCTTCAAAAGTCAAACAGTAAGTTTTTTTTTGTTTCTATTCAAAATTTTTTTTGCATTTATTAGTTTTGTGTTAAATTTTTGTAACTTATTGATTCATCTCAGTGAGAGGAATCGGAAAAATAAAAAAAATTGATTGAAACTCATAATTTAAAAAAAAAACAAGAATAAGTAAAAAAAAAAAAGTTGTCATATTTACTTATTTTTGTCTTCATTTAAAAATTATGAGTTTCAATAAAAAAAAATTTACTTTTCTGATTCCTTTGGTCGAAAGGAATCAATAAGTCACAAAAGTTTAACGCAAAACAAATAAATTGCAAAAAAAATTCAAATAAAGACAAAAATAAACAGAAATGATATAGGCACATACATAAAATCTGTACAACATATACAAACGCCTTTTTGGGCCTGTTTTGGATCATAAAAAAATGATCGGAGTCGCTCATTTTGTTTGAAATACTTTTTTTATTGTCCTTGCAAAAAATAAGCTTAATCCAATATCGGTAAGAGCATTTACAAAATATCCAACTTCGTCACAGAATTCAGGCCTAAATTCTAAAGCAAAGTTAGATATTTTGTAAACGTCGTTATCGATATTGGATTGAGTTTATTTTTTGTATGGACCATAAACAAAGTACTTTAAACGAAATGAGCAGATTAGATCATTTTTTTAGAACTAAAACAGGCTAAAATAGGCATTTGTACTCGCTGGTACAAATTTAAAATATGTACCAATAGCACCACTCAAAAAGAAATCACCCTACTTTTCAATACAAACTCACCCGAAATAATCCACGTGCCTCTCTCTCTACTGCACAGCATTTAATCCCTCCCCTCTCTTATGTCGTTTTCACACACTCTCTCTCTCTCCAAGTGCTGCTTTCCATTTCTGTCCCCCTCATTAGATTACCTGTGTTGGTTTTGTTTGTCTGCGTATATCCAGAGAATTGATTTTGTCACTATCTTTTTTGTTAATGTCGCTTTCCTTCTCTCACAAAATCATCTATTAAACACACAAAGGGGAGTGACATTAACAAAAAGGGGAATGACAAAATCACTCCCCTATATTTTTGCTTGAAAGTATCAAAAGAAAAAAGTATATCTACAGCCTATGCTTGTAAAGCTTTCACAAATCTCTTTTTGGTATCTCTTTCCCATCATTCTCTCTCTTCTCTCTTTTCTTTTCTTAAAATCTTAGTAATACTTATAAGTTTTTTTTTTTTGTTGTACATATTTGATTTTTAAAAACATTATATACTACTTAACACTGTTAAACATTGTAAAATTTTAAATTTTAAAATGAAAAGGAGGGGGGGAAAGTGATGGAAGAGAGAGGAAAAGAAATACTCTAGTAAGAGCATTCACACTAGACTCTTTAAATTTCAGACCAAATTATACCTTAAAAGACCACTTTATTATTTTAGCTAGTCACTTTTAAAATACCTACTGTATCAAACTCTCTATTTTAACTTTTGGTCTATTAATATATTATTTCCTCCTTCTTCTAATGTATTTTTTTAATTTTTATTTTTATTTTTTATTTTTTATTAAACTATTCTTTCTTTTTACTTATACTTTTCAATTTAAATGATATTTTTTTATTGTCATATTTTACTAACTGGATATATTATAATGGTCGCATTTGTAACAGCTATGCTCTAACAGTCCTATTTGCAACACCTATGTTCCAATGGTAAGGCATTCATCATCAACTCCAATCAGACTTTGTCGAGCATTTGTGGGAACTATATAGCCAATTGTTGGATATTATGATTTTATATTTCATTGTTGTCGTTTTAAAATT